>CAUYRH010053858.1:0-94985 GCA_963574655.1 Perodicticus potto | reverse complement strand
TTGTACACAATTCTTAACATACGTACCCCAAATCTAAAAAGCCATTTATTGTAATTCTTTTTTAAACAGTTATTCCAGTGACTTTCCAGATTAAAATTTAGAGGCAAATTTTCCTTTAAGAGGATACCAAGTATCAGTATCTTGAAATGTCGATAAGCTGTTATGTAAGTCCCACCATTCACACTTTATTACCATATATGCTACATGCTCAGATTTTCAGTCCTTCACAGCACAGTAACAAAGTTATTAGGAAAACAGGAGCACCACAACCAAAGATGTTAGAGAGTGTACAGTTCTGACACAGAGAGCCATGATCACGGGAGTGGTTTTCTTTAGGAAACAATTCTACTACAAAACAACATGGGAATAGAAGTAATTTAACATGTTCAAACATTAAATGCAGGACTGGGACTCCATATTGCCATTTACTATGTTTTGTATTACAGGATATAAAAACTAGCCCCCATCTATGGGATGTTAAGCTCACACCCAAGACAAAGCCTCCCATTAATTCAACATCCCATTCTATTTTCTAGTTGTACCAAAAAATAAACAACCAGCCAATGATTTCACCCCTAAAAAAAAGCATTTACACTTAAAAAATGGGATGAGGTGGGATTCCCTCCTTCTTAAAAATGTTTCTAGAGCTACTAAAAAACTTGCATTTACAAAATAGTTGATAAAAATATTCCTCTGGATTGTGCAAGAAGGGAGACAGGGACCACTGACAAGACATGGGATATGATATTCATCAGACTTGGCTTCTTTCTCTCCCGCTTCGTCCGCGGTTGGATTCTCCTCAGTTTTAGTGTCTCCGTTTTCTGCTGGGAAATCTTCTTCAGTTTCTTGGTTGGCCACTCCGGCCTGCTTTCCCTTTGCTCCTCTTTTCCCTTTTGGTTGCGCTTTTTTGTCTGAAGATTGATCCCTTGCCGCTGCCTTTTTTGGCTTCGTTTCCACTTTCGCAGGAGCAGGTTAAGCTGACAGCCGCGCCGACCTCCTCTTGGGCTCTTCCTGCCCCGCGCC
The DNA here is from genome assembly GCA_963574655.1 of Perodicticus potto. Lineage (NCBI taxonomy): Eukaryota > Metazoa > Chordata > Mammalia > Primates > Lorisidae > Perodicticus > Perodicticus potto. The sequence goes on along the minus strand of CAUYRH010053858.1, from coordinate 93,962 downwards.
TTGGGCAGAGCTGACCTTGCTCTTGGCGCTCGGCGGCGGGCGGGGCGCGTGCCGGTGCCTGCGGGCCGCGGCGCGCCGAAGCCTTCACGACACTGCGCTGCCCGGCCGCTGCCGCTCCTCCCGCCGCCGAGCTGCTGAGACCCGCGGCGGGGGCGGTGGGAGAACCGGATCGAATATGGTCTCTTGTTGTCAGATGGAGTGTCCATACGAGTTAGTTACTGATGTTAAAGTCTTTTATATCCTTACTGGTTTTCTGTCTGCTTGTTCCGTCGGCACTGAGGGTGCGTGTTGAAATCCCCACCTTAACTGTGGAGAGGCCCATTCTTCTTTCTCATTTGTCGGGCCTTGCTGCCTGTGTTGTGGAGCTTTGTATGAGGTACATACACATTTCAGATTAGTATGCTTCCTTGCTAAATTCATCCTTTCATTATGAAATATCCCTCTTTAGCTTTATTAATATGCATTATTTTGCCTGAAGTGTCGATTATTTGATATTAGTAACAGCTCCACAGGCATTGCCACAACTGATGCTTGCATGGTATATCTTTTTCCATGCTTTTAACCTATCTGTCTTTACATTTAAAGTGTGTTTCTTTTAGAGAGCATGTAGATTGCCTTTGCTTTTTTATCCACACTGTTAGTCTTTGCCTTTTAATGGGGATATTTACTTCATTTTCATTTAATATAATTTAGCAGTATTTTATGTTTTAGTCTGTCATTTTGGTAATTGTTTTCTATTTGTCTCATTTGTCATTTCTTTTTTTTCTTTGTTCATGCCTTTTATTAGATTGAGTACTTTAACTTTTTTTGTACATTTTCAGTTTGGCATATATATTTTATTTTTTAATTGACAAATATTGTGTAGTGTACAACATGATGTTTTGAAATATGTATTATTGTGGAATGGCTAAATTGAGCTAATCAACATGTACTACATTACTTACTTATTTGTAGTGAGATCACTTAAAAACCTTATACTTTCTTAGCAATTTTCAAATACATAATATGTGGTTATAAACTGAGTCACCAGGTTGTAAATAGTTATCTTGAGTGTATTCTTCCTCCTTTCTGTTTAACTGAAATTTTATATTCTTTGACCAATATCTTCCCAGTTCATCCCCTACCTTTTCTCTCGTTCCCTGATAATTACTCTACTTTCTGCTTCTATGAATTAGTTCGATTTTATCAGATTCCACATGTCAGGGAGGGCACGCCACATCTGTCTATCTGTGGCTGGCTGGCTTTACTGAGCATAATGTTCTCCGAGTTCCTCCATGTTGCAAATGACAGGATTTCCTCCTTCTTTGTATTTTTTTTTTTTTAAGGCTAAGTGGTATTCTGTTTTGTATAGATAATTATACTTTCTTTACCCATTTATCTGTGGATGGAAACTCTGATTCCCTGTCTTGGCTATTGTGAATAAATACTGCAGTGAACATGAATGGAAGTGTAGATCTCTCTTCAAAATAATGACTTCATTTCCTTTGGATATATACCCAGAAGTGGAATTGCTGGGTCACAAACTAGTTCTATTTGTAATGTTTTGAAGAACCTCTATACTGTTGTCCATAATGGCTGTATAATTATGCATTCCCTTTAACAGTGTACAGTGGTTCTCTTTTCTCCATGTCCTCACTGGCATTTGTTACTTTTCATCTTTTTGATTATAGCCGTTCTTTTTTTTTTTTAGACAGAGCCTCAAGCTGTCACCCTGGATAGAGTGCTGTGGCATCATAGCTCACAGCAATCTCCAATTCCTGGCCTCAAGCAAGTCTCCTGCCTCTGCCTCCCAAGTAGCTGGGACCACAGGCGCCCACCACAACGCCCGGCCAGTTTTTGGTTGCAGCTGTCATTGTTGTTTGGCAGGCCCGGGCTGGATTCGAACCCGCCAGCTCAGGTGTACGTGGCTGGCGCCTTAGCCCGTTGACCCACAGGCGCCGAGCCGATTGTAGCCGTTCTAGTAGGTTGATACCTCATTGTGATTTTAGCTTGCATGTCCTTGATGATTAGTGCTGATCATTTTTCATATACCTGTTAACCTTGGGTATGTTTTCTTTGAGAAATGTCTATTCAGGCTGTTTTCCTACTATTGAGTTAACATCTTCTGTATTTTAGGTATTAGCCTCTTAATTAGATGTATGTTTGTAAACATTTTCTCCAATTCCATAGGTTGTGTCTTCACTTTGTTGATTAATTCCTTGGATGTATAGAAGTGTTTTAGCTTGATGTAATTCCATTTATCTATTTTTGCTTTTGTGCCCGTGCTTTTGGGGTCATTTCCAAAAAAGTCATTGTCCAATTAGTGTCATGCATCTTTTTCCCTTTTTTCTTTAGTAGTTTTATGGTTATGCCTTACGTGTATCTCTTTAATCTATTTTGAGTTGATTTTTGTGTTTGGTGTGAGATAAGGGTCTAATTTCATTCTTCTGCATGTAAATATCTGATTCTCCCAACATCATTTTATTGAAGTGACTATGATGTCTTCTTGATATCTTTGTTGAAAATGAGCTAGATGTAAAAATGTGGGAATTCATTTCTTCTGTTTCATTGGTCTATGTTTTTATGCTAGTGCTGTGTGGTTTTGATTTCATTTCTATAGCTTTGGTAAATCAGGTAGTGTGATGCTACTAGTTTTGTTCTTCTTGTTCCAGATTAATCTGGCTTCTTGGTTTCTTTTGTGAGTATTTTTAGTGTTTCATTTTATCACCTTTATTGGCTTATCGCCTTTTATTGTTTTATTTGTGATCGTTTTAGGGCTTGCAGTATCTATGGATTAGCTTGTAGTTACTGTCATGTGATGCTATGCCACTTCACATAAAATGTTAAGAATCTTACACCAGTATATTTTGTTTCCTTTCTTATTTCTACATATGTTATGTGAATCTCCAGAATAGACTGCGGTTATTTAAAGATATTTTCTTAAATGAGGAAAAGACTCTCCTTCTATAGCATTTCTGTTGCTCTTCATTACTTTAGGTAGATCCAGTTTCATCAGTTATCATTGTCTACTCTCTGAAGAATATACTTAAAATTTTTTTGTAGTGCCTGTCTGACAACAAATTCCCCCAGATTTTTCTGAAAGTATCTGTTTCCTCTTTGTTTTGAAGTGTATTTGAATGTACTGCATGTTGAATTCTTGACAAATTTTTTTCTTTTAGTACATTACAAGTGTTTTTCCTTTGTCTTCTGACACATTCTTTCTGATGAGAAGTCAGCAATTATTTTCATCTTTCTTCCTCTGTACATGATATCTTTTTCTCTTCTGGATATTTTGAATACATTTTTTCTTTATTGATTTTCAGTATTTTCATTGTGGTACATCTTGGTGTACTTTTTTTTGTGTTTCTCTTGGGGTTTTTTGAACTTTTTAGATTAGTAAGTTTATATTTTTCTGTCCAATTTAGATAATTTTTAGTCATTTCTTTATTAAGTATTTTTTCTATTTTTCTCCATTTCTTTTCCTGGAATTTCATTTAAACACTGTTAGATTATTTCATGTTATCCCAAAATAATGTTCCCCCTGTTTTTTGCCCTTTTTTTCTTTGTGCTTTGGTTTGGATAATTTTTATAGCTGCCTTCATGTTCACTGGTCTATTTTATTTTTAATAACTAATCAGATGTTACAGGTCATCCAGTGAATTTTTTTCAAATATTGTATTTTTTAACTCTGGAAATTCCATTTGATTCTTTACTTTTATAGATTTCATCTCTTTTTATTTCACATTTTGTTTAAAGTCTTTGTTTGCTTATTTTTATATCTGTCATTTGAAGTTCTGTTTCCCTTTTTTCTTCCTAGGAAACATGGAATACATGTTTTCCTTTGCAAGGCTAGTAATTTTTATTAGACATTGGACCTTGTTATATGCATTTTATGTTGTCAAATGTCTGAGTTTTGTTGTCCTCTTTTTAAAGAGCATTGAATTTATTTTTGGTTAGCAGCAGGGTTGAGTATTAGCTTTGTCCTTTTGAGCTTTGTTTGAAGCACTGTTACAGCATCTTCCTAGTAGCCTGTGCTCCGAAGTTAGAATATTTCTCCTTTATATGTAGTCTTTCTGGATTCTTTACCAAATACTTCAGATGTTTGGTGAAACCTTTCTTCTCTGGCTGGTTGGACCTTGACGTGCCCAGACACCATTGTGAGTTCCTGTAGTTGTTTGCAGCTCCCCGGTCGTTCTTTTCCCAGTTCTCTCTCTCTAGTTTTCCATCCCCAAGTTTTAGCTGTGTCAGCTTTTCCAAACTCTGATTTTCTTCTGTACTAAGTAGGACTTCAGTTAGGGTTAGGGCCTGGTGTTCATCTCCCTGACCTGGGCTTGGTAGACACTGCTGGATTTGGCAGGAAGATGAGGGAAGGACTAGGACTCACTTCTTTGTTTTTCTTTAGTGATCTTACTTACCCCTGTTTTGTTGTTCATTGTATGAAAAGAGGTGGGAGATAAGTACTCAAGTACTGGTTGCTGTCACAGCTGTAAACCATATCATTTTATTTAAACTGCTGATTTGTGGAGAGAATTGTGTTTGGTGGCAAATTTTTTTTTTTTTTTTTTGCAGTTTTTGGCTGGGGCTGGGTTTGAACCGGCCACCTCCAGCATATGGGGCCTGCGCCCTACTCCTTTGAGCCACAGGTGCCGCCCAAATTTGCTGTGAAATTCTCTCATGGCCACATCTTAGTCTTTGTGTCCCTTTTCTGTGTTGTTGTGAAGTCATTGCACTTCGAGTACACAATGTCATTGCACTGCTATTGCAGATGCTTCTCACAGGTAACTGCCAGTGTTAACTTTTCATGGTGTACCAGTCTATAGCAGCATCTGATATGTTTATGTTTCATAGTAAATTTTTGTTGGTTTCTGAGACAGCTTAGAGTACAGTAACATCATCATACCTCACTGCAGCCTCCCAACTCCTGGGCTCAAGCGATCCTGCTGCTCACCTCCCTAGTAGGTGATACTACAAGTGTGCACCGCCATGCCTGGCTAATTTTTAAATTTTTTTGGAGAGACAGGATTCTCAATAAGTTGCCCAGCTTGGTCTTGACCCCCTGGTCCCAAGAAATCCTCTCACCTTGATCTCCCAAAGTACTAGCATTAGAATCATGAGCCACCATGGCCGGCCTTCACAGCACAACTTAAGGATGCCTAAATGTATTTAATGTAAAATTCTAAATGTTGCTTTAAGTTGCTTATGTTTAGAAAAGTGAATACTTTTTAATGCAGTTGAAAATGAACTGTTTCAGGCTATTCCTAATGACAGTTACTATATTGTTAAATCTTTAGGAGTGGGATACCAATGTTTCTTAATTATAAAATCTCTTAGAAATCTTGGAAATCATTAAAAGGTTCAACGGAAGTTAAAATCTCAAATTAAAAAATGAACAGTTGGCTTGGCACCTGTGGCTCAGCGGGCTGAGGTGCCAGCCACGTACACCTGAGCTGGCGGATTCAAATCCAGCCTGGGCCCGCCAAACAACAATCACGGCTGCAACCAAAAAAAAAAAGCCGGGTGTTGTGGTGGGCACCTGTGGTCCCAGCTACTTGGGAGACAGAGGCAGGAGATTTGCTTGAGCCCAGGAATTGAGTTGCTGTGAGCTGTGATGCCACAGCACTTTATCCAGGGTGACAGCTTGAGGCTCTGTCTCAAAAAAAAAAAAAAAAAAAAAAATGAACAGTTATATTTTGGTATATTTCCTTTTAGTTCATCCTCTATACGAGTTTAGATAATATGCACATTTTAACAGATCAGCACACTTTATTTAAAATATTGGTTTCTTTTTTCTCTTGTACACTCATTGTTTATACTTTCCTGTTTTTAAAAATATTTACTTGAAGTACCAATTTAAATAAATATGTCAAAGTTATTATTACCTTTTGTGGCTGTTAGAAATAATACTGCAGTGAATATTTTTATGTGCCTTCTGCATTTCATAAAATTTTTAGAAGGTATATTATTGATTAAGGGATATGGATTTTGAAATTATTTTTCTGTTCATTACATTAATACATATTCACTGTAAAGAATCACAAAGCAAAACCACAAATATTTTTACTATTTATATTTCTGTTTGTATTTCAGGTTTTCCTTATGCTTATGTCTGAATTACGTTTACTTGACTTGAGAATTTTATCCCCTGACTTTTAATATGTCTTGAACTTTTTCCTTAAAATAGTTAGTTTTGTGATTGTCTAACATGTGTATGTTCTAGCCTGGGAATATTACTTACTGTGCATTTGTATTGTTGAATATTTGGGTTACTTACAGTTTTTCTATTACTAAAAAATATACTTTGGCCATTTTTCTCATGAATGTGTGACTTTATTTTTGTAAGAGAATCTTAATATATTGATGTGAATCTTTGCCAAGTGTGATAAAATGTTTTTTCCTGAGTGTTACTTACATTTTCTTTTAGAGTATTTCATTCATAAATTCTGTATGTATGTCTTTTTTTGGTTTTTGTGATTTTCATCTTTGCTTTTATGCTTTCCCCTTCTGAAGTTTGAATAATGTTCTTCTATCTTTTTGTATTCAGTCCCACTAGTATTTATTTAATTTATATCATAATATATGTAATAATGTAGTGATACAAGAGTCATACAACTCCCCCCACACGACACCAGTTAAGCAGTTGATTAATTTGTGAGTTCATACCTTTTGTACTTTGGGATATCTAAGTTCAATCCGTGATGGAAAGGAGAGAGTGACCATAGTGGGGTGGAGGTGGGGACATCTGAAGAGTAGAAGAGTACAGGGATTCATTTAATTGTTCTGTGCCTAGCATACTCTTGAGCACGTTATAGATATTTGTTCGATAGCTGAGAGAAAGCATGGGAAAGATGTTTTCCAATAGTTTTTATAGTACATAAAAAATACTATATATAAAAATGGTAAATTTTTGATAGGAACAAAAAACTGATGATAGAGTGACTAAATAACTTAAGTTACTCATATCATTGTATAATAAACAACTTTCATAATGGAGCTATTAATTTTTATCTTTTAAGTAATAGTTTAACCTTGACCTTGTGTCATCTAGGGAGCTTTAAAAAATCTGTATGCCCTTGGCATACCTCAGAATGATTAAATCAGAATCCCCGAGGGTATGTCCCAGGCCTTAGTATTTTGTTTTTGTACGTGATTCTCATGTATGACTAAAGTTGAGAACCGCTGCTCTGAGACATTATGTATAAAAATCTCTAAGTGAGTAAAGTTGAAGTGCCAAATGGTAGCAGACATTTGAATTGGCTGGTGTTTTCTAAAAAATTTCTGATGGGAGATTTTATTCCCTATCATAATTTTTTTTTCAAAGTTTATGTAATTTGGACAGAACTTTTCCTCCTATATCATTATTTTGTTTTGTAATTCAAATCCATTTTGTTCCATAATCGGCGCATATAGAGACAATAAGCTCTTCTTTGGTATTTTTTGGAGGGCATTCTTATCTCTATAAAACAGAATTCACATAAAATCTGAGCTGAGCTGGATTAAAAATATAAGAAAATCTCTGTCACAACAAGATTACTTGTAGTATTTACTGTTTTTCTAGTTTCAGAAAGGATATATATGCCAAACTTATATACATTTTCATTCATTGCAGTGGTACCCTCAAGGTGAAAAAGCTGTACTTCTATAGATATATTCTGTTGTCCGAAAAGCTTCTAGGGCAGTGGTTCTCAACTTTCCTAATGCTGCGACCCTTTAATAGACCCACAGGTTAAGAACCGCTGTTCAAGGGGATGAAAAAATATGGGAGGCAGAGGGAAGTCTTTCAGCATACTTAGTTAAAGGACTTGGCAAAGGTCATTATCTTTGGTGATGTAATATTCATTCAACAAGTATTTATTGACTGCTTTCTAGGTGTCCTGTACTGCTCTTGGCTTAAAGTACTACAGAAAGTTAAGTGAAATTCCTGCTGTCATGGTATTTGGAAAGACTGGCAGTACACAGTTAGATAGGAAAATAATGCAACTTATATAGTCATTAGTGCTACAAAATAATAAAACCAGGGTGATGGGAGCAGACTACACTGAGGGAAGGTCTGTTGTTCTTCTCGTTCATAGGGACATGGGAGTGACATCGAAGCAGAGACCTGGATGTTGAGGTTTACTTTAGGTCTGAGTGAATTTCAGGCAGCGGGAACTATGCACTGTACTCCAAAAGTTGCCCCTAAAGTCACCACACATGGGGGGAAGGGGAAAATGTAGCTAAATGCACCTTTATTTATAAAATATTCATTACAGAATTTTATAAAATATTCTCTGTATTTTGGCCACCTCTTTGTAAAATTTTCTAGCTATAGTTTATGTTTTGAGGGGATTGAAAAGGTCAAATTAATGGGAGTACTTTTTATAAAAGAATGGGAAACCAGGACAGTGTTTTTCTCAGTTAAGTACTTCGTCTGGAGATTGATGAAGGAATGAGGTGCTTGGGAGCTTGACTTTCACTTTTTCTAGCTGGCTTGTTTCGTTTTCTTCTTTTTTTACTTTTCTTATGTACACTTTCCCTCTCCCCAAAACATACACAGCCAGTGTGTTTTAGGGACCGGTTTGGATAATAGGTCTGAGTAGCCATGAAGAAGGTCTCAGGAAAAGCATAGAGGTTACTTCTATAGCTGTAACTTGATTGCTGACATCCTCTTGTCATAATCTTAACATATAATTTGAAGCCCTGATTAGACTGAGATATATTGGGAAGAGATTGGGGGAATTTTTAGAATTCCAGAATACGGTAGCCAACTTGCTCTTAAAAGAGTAGGAGTTTGTTAGGATTTTGATACTATAACTCTTCAAATTCTTCTGTATCTTTTTTTTTTTTTTTTTTAATATATCATAGGTTGTTTAATAAAAACCTGAGCATAGGAAATAGAAGTAAAGGAACCTAAAGAGATGTACATATAACATATCTGGAAATCTCTTTCACTGAAATATCTACAACTTTAGGCAAGACTTTAAAAGGAACTGAATCACTATCCAGTAAGGATAAATTGTCAAAGGGTAATCTGCGTTACCTGTATTTTATTCATTTATATTTATTTTTTAATTTTTCCAATATTTTATTAGACAATTTTTCAAACATACAATACAGTTGAAAGACTTATACAGTGATCAGCCAGACACCTACCACATACATTTCATAACTTTTTTCCTCTTCACACGTAGGGAATTTGTTCTTAGGGAAGCCACAAGTTTTGGGCCTCCCGTAACAATGACCCCAGATTCCTGTTGGGTGTATTATAAGCAGTATTTATTTATTTTTAAACTTCAGATTAATATGAGGGTACAAATAATTAGGTTGCAATGTTTGCGTTTGTTAGATAAAGTCCTTGTTGTAGTTGTGTCCCGCACCCAGGAGGTGTGCTTTCTATATCTAAAAAGTTTTAGGTCACCTTCCTTACTGTTCAAATGTCACATTTCCTGATGTGTCATTTCTTTTGTTCCTACTTATCTGAATTATTATACAGTTCATGGAGAATGTATTAGAGTATCATTGTTGGAGGAAGGAATGACTGATTTTGTTGGGGGAAGTGTTGTGAGAGCCAAATGTCTAATGAGAGGAATATTTATAATGACTTTGAGTGAAGCTGTAGTATCCTAAAAGTAAATTATCCTTTATGTTTTTTTCTTTCTTAGTATACTACTAAAAATTACTTCTTGAAACATTGATGGTGAATCATGTGGCTGTCAGCATTCAGTCTGTTTTTTTTTTTAACCAAAATACGAGTTTTGGATAAAATTTTTTTCATGCATATTTCACAGTCATTTTGCCAGCATACCTGATAGAAACTTACTGAAATTTCTTAGGAATTCTTGACCTTTTGGATGTCAGGTGGACCTATGCTTAAATAGTCTTTTTCTTCAAGTTAACCATAGAGCCAATGGCTATGCAATTTATTGATAAACTTTATAGTGTACCCAAATTCCATTCTTTTTTCTTTTTACAGGCCAGAGTCTCACTCTGTCACCAACATTAGCTCCAAATAATATAAGTTGTGGATATAAGTTTATATAAAAGTCACATGACAGAATGCTTGGGCCTTGGGTTTTTTTTTTTTTAAGGCAAAGAAATGTAACAAGATTAAAAATGTATTACTGGAGATAGGGCCAGCTTTCATTCTAAGTGCTGGATGTTGTTGTACACAAGCCTTTTAAAAATCACTTTTAGAAACTATCTAGTAAATAATTTCATTGTAGAGATCAACAATAAATAGTTACACAGGGGAAAAATGAAAGTCCAAGTGTATTAAATTGATAAGAATATGTATTTGTGGTTTGAGATACAAATATCATTCACAGACTGTGAAAGAGCTTTATATCAAAAGTATTAATGAAAAGGCAAGTGAGCACTGGAAAATTGTGCCAGGTGACTCAGAATGTAACTACCAATATAGTGTGTTGAGTGCCATTTAACTAAAATTATATACTGCATTTACAAAGCTGTTTTATAATACAGTAAAACTGTATTACAGTAAGTGAAGTTCTTCTTAATTTGCTTTTAATTGGTGTATTTCAATATTAATTTCAAAGGATTACAGAGTTTGTGGTATTGTATGGTGTGGAGAATTATTTAGGCCTATTTTTAGTAGTAAATCCCAACCAGCCAGAAACTACATTTATCCAGAATCTACTAATCCCCATGGGTGGTAGATAGTGGTACGATTTCTATATGATGCATGACTTTATGCTAACCAAATTAACTTGGGTGAAATGGACAAATTCTTGGATCCAAATTAACTTGGATAAAATTGGACAAACTACCAAATTTCACTCAAGAATAAATAAGTAACTTGAATAATATTATATCATTATAGAAATTGTATTTTTCATTAATTCTTCCACAAAGAAAACACCAAGTATGGATGGTTTCATGTGCAGATTATATGAAACATTAAAGGAAGAAGTAATACCGGTATACCAGTTGTACATAAACTTTCCAGAAAATAGATAGGGATTACATTCCCTTTCATTTTTATGAGATCAGCATTACTCTGATACCAAGACCAAACAAAGCCATTATAAGAAAATTATAGACCTATATATATCATGAATGTAGATATAAAATTCTATAAGATAAATACCTCATGAAAATGGTTTAACATTTTCTGCTCAATCAATTTAATTCACTATATCAACACACTCAAGATCTCAATAGATGCAGAAAAGGAACTTGACAAAATTCAACATGAAACACTTAGGGATGAATCTAATAAAGTATATTTATAGTTTACATGTTGGAAACTAAATAAAAAACCTTTCATGAGATAGTTTAAAGATGACCTAAATAAGTAAAAATAGATATACTGTATTTATGGAATGAACTCAGTACCATTTAGATGTTGTTTATCCCCCTAAATGACCTACTCTCAACACCATTCAAAATCCCATTAGTTTTTTTTTGGTTGAAATTGACAAACTTTCTAATGTCTATATAGAAAAGGTCCTAGAATAACTGAAATACTTGTGAAAAGCAAAGACTAAATCAGAGACTTTTGAGACTTAACTATAAAGGTATATAACCAAGACAGGGCAGGACTGATGAAAGGGGAGGCAAACATGAGCAGAGCAGAACAGAGAGTCAGATCCATAATAGATGATCAGTTGACTTTTGACAGATGACAAGGCAGTTTAATAGAGGAAAAATAGTTTTCTCAAATGGTGCTAAAACATTTGAATATCCTTTTATAAAAAGAATTTCAACTCATGCTTTGTACTATATGTAAAAATTAACTTGAAATGAGTCATAAACCTAGATGTAAAAGTTAAAACTTCTAGAAGCAAAGCAGAAAAGGAAATCCTTGAGACATTGGTCTAGGTAAAGGTATTTTTTTGTAGGGCTCAAAACCCACAAATATAAAAGAAAAATGATAATTTGGACATTATCAAAATTAGAAACTTTTGTTCTTTAGAATATACTGAAAAGACAAGCCACTGGCTTGGAGAAAATAACTTGGAAGCCACTTGTCTAATAAAGGATTTGTATCCAGAATATATTAAGAGTTCTCAGAATTCAATAATGAGAAAACAGTTATTAAAAAATGAGGATGAGGTTTTTAACATATACTTCAGTGCAGAAGATGGACTGATGGTATCCCCTCCAAAACAAACAAACAACCCACAATGAAAGGTGTTTAACATCATTCTCTAGCCATTAGGGAAATTCAGGAAAAAACTACAGTGTGATTTTTATAGGATTTTATCCTATTAAAATAGGTACGGTCAGGGAGTTGGTGGGAGATGAGAAAAAGAAAATAGAAAATACCAAATGCTAGTGAGAATCTAGAGCAACTGTAAATTTCACGCATTGCAGGTAGGGATGCAGAGTGGTATTGTAACTTGGGAAAGTCTGGCAGTTTCTTATAAATACAAACATACGCTTGTTATATTACCTGTCCTCTTATGTATTTACCTAAGAGAAATGAGAACATGCCCATAATAAAACATTGTATTTGAGTGATCAGTAGTTGAATAAGTAAACAAATTATAGGACATCTATGTGATAGAATACTATTCACCAATGAAGTGGAATGAACTAATGCATGGTACAACATGTATGATCTCAGAAGCATTATGTGTTTGAGAAAGCAGCTCAACCAACTCCTAAATTTGTATGAGTCCCTTTCATTCTGGAAAAGAAGAAAAGGAAAGAAAAGAGAACACATTTGGTAGGGGCAGAGTGCTAGATGATTGCCTACAGAAGGATAAGACAGAACATTTTTGAGTATTAGAAATTGTTTATCTTAATTGTAGTGATTATAAACTTGTATGTATTTTCCAAAAATCATAGATTTGCACAACCAAAACGGTGACTTTTGCTATGAATTGTACTTCAGTTACCCCAATTTAAAAAAAAAATTATTGGATGCAGAAGGAAGGGAATGAAGGAAGAGAATGTAATATTTTTCCAATTTTATTTCCTTTGAGAAAATAATTGCTTTAATTGGGTCTTACAATACTTAATTTTGATGCCAAGACTTCTTTCTTTCATTTAAAAACAGTTGGGTTACATATGCATACCTTTTACTGAATTACATACACCAGTGAGTTAATTCTTTGTCTCAACGTACTGCAAATAGTTACAACTCTCTTGGAATTTTTGCTAGAAATATGGAAATGTTTAGGTAATTCTTAATAGTTTTCTTAGAAAGTCTAACGATGAGCCCTCTCCTTAATTATTTGCTAAAATCAACTAATAGAAAACTACAGGTTTTAAAAATCATCTAATAGAAAACTACAGTTTTTTTTTTTTTTTAAAGTAAGCAATATAGAAAAGTATGGGCTTAAGTAAAAAGGTAAAACTCCCTCTTTGATGTCATTCTTTAATTATGACTGTTAAAAACTTGGGTTTATCCGACTTGAATTTTTTTGTGCATTTTTGCACATGCATGCTTTTTATTTTTGCTTTTTAAGTCAAATCGGTATGTACCATGTTTTTTTTTGCTACAGTTTATTTTTTCCACCTAATACTCCCTAATGTGGGGAGTATTACACTGCATCATATTCACGTATTTATTTGGTAAATATTTCGATGTACTTAATGGTACTTAATGTTTGAGGCACAATTCTAAATGCAAGGGTTAGAGCAAAGAACCAAATAGAGTCCCTGCTTAAGTGAACTTAGTGAACTAAGTGGGAGGAAGGAAATAAACAAATTGAGGCGGAAAAAAATAGCACTGTTATTAAGTTAATGAAGATAACACAGGCAAAAGAGATCAAGTGTGCTGAGACAGAATGAGCAGGACAGTTACATTAGATAGCTGTGGTATAGACCTTTATATATAAATTCACTTTATTCTCTTTATTTTATTAAGATAGCAATTCAGTGTATGATTTATTTAATCATTTTATTGATGAGCATATGGATTATTTATAGTTTTTTCTACTTTAATCAATCTTATAATGAACAAAGCTTTTTGTTTACATGTGCAACTATTTTTTAAATAAATTCCTGGAAAGAAAATGTTATATATTTTGGATTCAGCCAAACACATGTATTCCTTCAAAATATTGCATATTATCTGTCAGTGGATGAAAAGACCTCATTTTAATTTGTATGAATCTGACTCCCAGTGAAGTTGAGCATATTTATTGGACATTCGTATTTCTCCTATAAATTGCATACTACTCACAACACTTTGTCCATTGTGGTACTTGTCTTTTTCTAACTGAAATTTAAAAATGTCTTTAAAATTCTCTTATAATGTGTACATTATATTTTGTAATATTTTTTCCTAGCTTGTCAATTTTCTTATTTTATGACATGTTTGCATTTTTATTTTTATGCTATCAAAATATATCAGTCTTTACTTTCCTAGCCTCCAGGTTTTGTATCTTTCCAGAAGAGCCTTCTTTTATACGATATCATAACAACTAAATGTGTTATATTTTCTTCTACTTATTTAATTCTATTTGTTTCTAGTAGTAGATTTTACTTTATCTAGAGAGGTTTTTTTTTTGTTTTCTTTTTGTTTTTTTTTTTGGTATATTTTGTGGTAGAGGCCTATTTTTTCCAGCTTTGTAGCCATTCTCCCAAAATTAAGCCATGCCTTTCCCCCCCACTGACTTACAGTGCTACTTTTATCACATTTTAAAAGTCCCAAATATATATATATATATGTTCTGGATTCACTATCCTACTGTTTTGGTTCTTATCATTTTATGTTATATTTGACATCCAGTAGGGCATCCCTGTCCATTGTCTTTTTCAAAGAAATTTTTGGCAATTTTTGTGTATTTTCTCTTCCAGATGTTGATTCTAAACAACATATCAAGTTCCATTAAAAATCCCTTTGGGATTTTGATTGGAAGTGCATTGAATTTACAGATTAATTTGGGGAGAATTGACATCTTTACACTGTTGACTCTTCCCATCCAGGAACATGGTATGCCTCTTCATTTCTTCAGGATTATTATTATTATTATTATTATTTTTAATGTTCTTTAGTAAAGTTTTATATATATATATTTTTTCCCATGTAGGTCTTAACACTTTTCCTGTTAGGTATATTTCTGAATATCTTTCAGTTTTTGTTATTATTGTGAATTACATCTTTTTTTCCATTGTTCAGTTTATTGTCTAATGGGTTATTGCTGATATATAGTAAGGCTATTGATTTTTATATTTTGCTCTTACTGTATACTTTTTCAGTTAATTCTTTGGAAGTTTTTGAAAGGACGATTATGTTTCTTTACATGATGGCATTTTTTTGTTGCCTTTTCCAGTGTGTATTTATACTTACAGGGTTTGTTTTTTGGTTTTTAGGGTTTTTTTTGTTGTGGTGGTTTAGTTCTTCTTGTCTTATTGTGTTGGTTAGATTTCTAGAACTCTTTTGTTTGTTTGTTTTGAGACAGAGTCTCACTACATTGCCCTCGGTAGAGTGCTGTGGCGTCACAGCTCACAGCAACCTCAAACTCTTGGGTTTAAGAGATTCTCTTGCCTCAGCCTCCCAAGTAGCTGGGATTACAGGCGCCCCACCACAATGCCCAGCTATTTTTTGGTTAGTAGTTGTCATTGTTGTTTGGCGGGCCCTGGGCTGGGTTCATACCCGCCAGCTCTGGTGTATGTGGTTGGCGCCCTAGCCGCTGAGCTACATGCGCCGAGCCGTGATTTCTAGAACTCTTCACTATTTTTCCTGATTTAAGTAGAATGCTTCTAAGTTTTAAAATCTTACAGTTATAGTTAATGTCTTAAATTTCTGGTAGACTATTTTATTGTGAACAATGTTTCCTTCTTGGCTTCGTATGTTTTTTTATGATGATAATTGTGTTTAATCTTGTGCTTTTGTTAGGATGTTACATGTTCTTTTTCACCTTTAGTATTTTAATGTGGTGAATTGCATTAATGTATTTGCTAATGTTGGTCATGATGTGTTTTATTTTTAATATTTATTTGACAAATATTTACTTGGCTATTATGTTGGGCCAGAGGCAGTGCCATGTACTAGTGATAGTGCTAAGTAAGTCTGGATGGTTCCTCTCTTTCTTTATATGCAGAAGACAGCTAATAACCAAGACATCCAAGAACAAACTGACTTCAGGCTGTGATAGTGCTATGGATGAAATAAAGGGAGTGAAAAAGTAGAAAGATGAGGAGAGATCTTCCTTTGGCAGTGTAATCAGAGAAGGTAAAATATGCTAAGACATGAAGAATGAAAGCTTTGGGAAAAGCTGTCTAGGCCGGGGAAAATTACTGCTTCTATATGTTAAATTAATTGTATTAATTAGTGATTTCTTTAATCTCTTTTTTTGTGGTTGTCATGTGATACTCTTTTATACTGCCTCTGAATTTAATTTGCTAATGGTGTGTTTTATTTAGACTTTGTTGTTGTTCAGGTTTGTTAATAAGGTTACTTATGATGAGCTTGAGAGCTTTCCCATGTCTGTTTTCTGGGCCTTCTAAATAAAATGATAATGCTCTATTTCATAAAATGTTATATATAATAATGCTCTTTATATTTGGTAGAGATTACCTTTAGATCCACTTAGGTTCAGTGCTGTTTTAAGAATTAGATCTATGACTACCCTTAAGATTCCTTTTTTTTTTTTTTCTGTATTTCTTCTTTTCACTTTAAGCCAAAAGAAAATAAAATTATAGAATGCTAATGAGCTAGTTGCTTTTATTAAGATTTCTTCAATAGACATAGTCTACTTAGGTTCCTACCTTTTCTTGAATTAATTTTGATCAATTTTTTAAAAAAAACATTTTGTTTAGATGTTTACATTTATTGATATATAGCAGTATTTGATTTTCTAGTTTTTTTTTTTTTTTTGAGACAGAGCCTCAAGCTGTCACCCTGGATAGAGTGCAGTGGCACCACAGCTCACAGCAACCTCCAATTCCTGGGCTCAAGCGAGTCTCCTGTCTCCGCCTCCCAAGTAGCTGGGACTACAGGCGCCTGCCACAACACCCGGCCATTTTTTTTTTTTTTTTAGGTTGCAGCCACCGTTGTTGTTTGGCGGGCCCGGGCTGGATTCGAACCCGCCAGCTCAGGTGTACGTGGCTGGCGCCTTAGCCTGTGAGCCACAGGCGCCAAGCCTTGGATTTCTAGTTTTAATAAATCCATATATTTTTCTCTTCCTCTCATTTTCTATAATCATACTTGCCAAAAGTTGTCTCTTCTTACTAGACATAACCAAGAAACATTTTTTGGTTTTGCTAATTAAACACATCTCACGGTTCCATGTTTCTTAAACCTCATTCCTTTTACTACTCTCATTCAGAATGATTTTCTCCTTCCTCTGTGCAGTTACTGTATTAGTATCTATTTAAGTGCTATTTTAAAAACTTTTTGATAGCTATTGCGCATAGAGTCATATTTCTATATTTTTATATTTATGGAAGGCATTGGAAAAGACATAATAAAGTCACTTTATATTTCTGTTCTTCACTGGTCAGCCTACTGTTTTGAATGTAGCATGTAATTGGTGCTGAATGTTTCTATGCATCATGTCCATTTAATCAAAATATATTATTTCCGTATCCTAATATTTATTAGGATAAATCCTAATGTTTATTAGGATTTATTTATCCTGGAATAAATACTAGTTTATTAAAGTACAAAATGAACTGTTTTTCTCCAACATGACAGTGATTATGTATCTATTTTGAGGAGTAGTTTGAAATGTAATGTTAAAGTTCACAGTTAGTTCTGATGGCCCTGTATTTCCAAATTTCACTAATGGTAGAAACAATTCCATTTAGTTCTGACTATTGTTAAAAGACATTGCTTTTTATTATTGTTTGTATTAAGTCAGGCTTACTTTGGGGAGAAAGTGAAAAGTAATTTTAATTACTCTAGCAATCTAAGTAGTATTTCTGTTAATAAAATAGCAACCTCTGCTACTTTAGTCTTTAAAACTTAAAGTATTTAACATTTAACATGCGCAGTACAGAGGCTAATGTAACCTCCATATGTCTATATCTTAGATTTGACATTATGAAGAATTTGCCACACAGCTTTGTTTTCCTCAAGTATTTCAGGGCAAGTTTCTGACACTGTTCCTGTATACTGTAATATGCATGTCTAATAAAAGATAAAAACACTTCCTTACATAACCAGAGTGATTCCTTTATATTGTCTGACACCTAGTTTGTATTCAAGATTTCTTTATTTGTCCCCAAAATGCTATGTTTACAATTGGCTTGTTTGAATTAGGATTTAAGTAAACTCTATATTATTTTGCCAGGTATGTCTCTTGAGTCTCTTTAATTTAGAACAGTTCTTGCTGTAAAAACTTGTTTTGCTTCCATCCTACTTACTTAAAGAAAATGGCCATTTGTAATGGAAAAATGTTCCACGTTTTAGATTTATTGTTTAGCTTCAGTTTAACTTGGTGCTTCTCGACCTCCTCACTCTCCCCAGGATTTTTACTGTTGTTTCTCTTCTTTTTGACAATGTTTGGAGATATTTTTGATTTTCACAAACTGAAGGAAGGTAGCTACTGGCCTCTAGTGAGTAAAGGCTAGAGATTCTGCTAAATAATCAGAAGTAACAGGATAGCCCTCCCAAACAGGGCTTTGCTGACCTAAAATGTCAATAGTACCTGCATTGAGAAATGCTGATTTATCTTGTCTCTGTATTTGCCTTATTATTTGTATACTGGAAGTCATTTTTAAAGGTTTAAAGGCTCTATTGGGGGGTCAAGAATACTTCATAGGAGTTGCTGAGTGTTTTATGTTGCATGAATCAGGGGCATATGATGTTTGATTGTCCCACTTTTAGTAATTAAACAGTGGGTTCAGGTAGTGATAGCCTGATCTCTAATTTAAAGTCACTTTTTCTAAAGTAATGTTCAATTCCTTAGTATTCCACCATTGAATTTTCTGGTGGAAAGAATATTGAACTAGTTAATTGGATAACTGGTCACTTGGTGTTAGATATTTAGAAACCTGTTATTTAAATAAGGTACTTATACTTTTCTTCTTTGTAAACAATGAAATGAACCTGGTGATTTCTAAGGCTCTTGTTTTTTGATGGTTCTTTACATTAGATAATAATTTAATGTATAAGTATCCTTTCACGAAATATCCTGCTAGTCAAAATGACACATCCACAATACTGTAAATGTAACTTAAATTGTTAAGCTTTTAAATATTTATAACTTTGATAGACCTTGGAATAAACTTAATGAGGACATACTTTTCCTTTATACATTTCATTTAAAGAAAATACAATAGAGCTTATGTAGCTGACCACTTCCCTACCTTGCTACCTCCTTAAGTTTACCTAATTTTCATAGACCAGATCCGTACCACATATACTAAGGCCTAGTTCCTTGTGTTGGCTAACTCTGTATGTCAACCCATTTATTACAACTTACAGAGGTTCTACTGTATTTTAAAATGTTTGTTATTCATATCATTTTCAATGTGTGTTATTTTCCAGAACTTGATTGTGATTCAAAATGACTTTTTTTTTTTTTTACCCCCCTATGGAAATAATTTAATTAACAGTAGTTTTCAAAGGGAAAATGCTTTTCAATTTTTAATCTGAACTACTTCATCTGGGTTTGTGGTAAAGATATATGTACTCTTAATTTGGTTTTAATTTTAAAAAGATTTTTAAAAGGATTACTTATTTTTATGTTTTTATAAGATTGCATGTTGTTACGCCAGTCTTTCCTCACTTGTTCTGTAATGTAGCACAGTATCTTTCCAGTTGGGAAGGAAAGGAGAGGAATTGACATTAAAGGAGGAAGTTCTCTTCTTCCTCTCTAAACTCTTTTATAAAGAACACTTGTTTTCTCCTATTGCCTTACACACTTTCTACCTTGTATGATTTTTCTTTTGTACAAACATTCCTAGGTGCCAGGGGTGGTTTTACACATTTTTTTTATCACCCATAATAAGAAACATATTAAATATTCTCTTGTGTGTAGAATGTTTCTAATGAATGTATGTTTAATAAATCAGTGAAGATAGCATTTTGCCCTTCCTACTATCTAACGTAGTTTTTTAAAGTCTCCTATAAAATGTGTAAAGTTTTTATTTGTTGTGATTACTCCTTCTCCAGTTATGCGGGAGCCTCTGAGAATCTAAAAGGGAAGCATCTCAAAATCATCTAGTAAATTTCACCCTCTTTTACAGATTCTTTTATTTATTCAATAGTTTCTTGAGTCCTGACAGTGTGTGTTAAGCCTACTTCTAATGTTGGGGTGCTTATCAGTAAGCCAAAAAAAATTTTGTTTTCATGGAGCTTAGAAAGACAGTAAATATGTTTATATGTACTACATATATGTAATATTTATGTGTGACAAATCTATGAAAAAATTAGGCAAAAAAGGTCTAGAGATGGAGATGGCTTAGAGACTTGCTGGTCATGCAGGTAGCAGTTAAAGCAATTCTGGTACCTGGGCCTTCAGATTCTAGTATAATTTTCCTTGAAATTAGCTGCTGCTTTGTTAATCTATAACTGGTGGACATAATAGATACTGATTCCTGTTCTTTAATCCTGATAAACTACCTGCCCCCCTTTAAAGCTCCCTGGGCTCATGTCCATAGCCACTTTTGGGGTGTGTGTGTGTGTGTGTGTGAGAGAGAGAAATGTCATTTTAACTGTAAAGTATAAATGAAAACTAGTTATCAAAATTGGGTGTTTGTTAAGCATTCTTAAAAATGGTTGAAGTGACTGTGCCTCTTTAAGGAAAACAATCAACAGTATTTGTAGGCAGTGCTTATGGTTTCAAGAGAAAATTAGAATTTTTAACTCATTTTTGCTTAGGCTTGACAGCTTTACTAGTACTTAAAAGACTTTTCTGATAAAATCAACTGTGATATTAATGAATGTGTTTTTGTTTTTTTTTTGAATTGGTAGTTTAATTTCTAAGATGGCAAACATCAGTATATAAATCCCTTATATGGAGTCTTTGGGAGTTCAGTACTTCATAAGGATATCACGGAGTCCTGAGAGCAAAACATTTGACAACCGCTGATTTAGGTCTTCTGTCAGAGATTTCACAGCCTAAACATTCACTTCGTAATCTCATATATATGTCATAACAAAATCGAAGTTAGAATACATATGATTTTAGTAAGCAAATTTAGACTATTTATGAATAATACATTTTTAAATTCTTCAACAAATGTCATTTTCCTCTTTAGTTAGGCAACAAGCTTACATAGCCCATTTAATTTATTTAAAATCGCATTATATTTACCATCAATAGTTATGTTAAAATATTTTTTCTGTCCCCTTTCTTTTTCTTCTTTTTACTTCTCTCTTTCCTTTTCTCCTTTCATTTTTCTCTTTCCTTCCTTTTTTTGTATTTGTTATTCTAGGTGGAGTCTTTCATTTTGGATCAGGATGATTTGGAGAATCCAATGCTAGAAACAGCTTCCAAGTTGCTCTTATCAGGTACTGCTGATGGTGCAGACCTCAGGACAGTAGACCCAGAAACACAAGCCAGACTGGAAGCTTTACTAGAAGCTGCAGGTATGTGTACAGACTATATAGTGGTAAGTTTGCTTTATTATCCAAAGTTATATGTAAGTCTAACAAATTCTTACTGTAAATGAATGATCTTGGCTATTTAGTTTATATTATTCATAAAGGTTACTTGACTGCTTTTCTAGAGAATTACATGGAGCATTTTATTAAAGCATATTTTAATTTTCATAACCAGAGTAAAATCCACATGCTGCAGTTGAACTTAAACAGAGAGACTTTTTATACAGTTATTTTCATTATTCATGAATTTTGTATTTGTGAATTTGCCTACCTGCTGAAATGTATTTGCAGCTCCCAGATCAGCACGTGGTGGGCTTTGCGTACATATTCAGAGCAGCAAAACAATTGAGTCACCCTACATGCCTATTTCCAGCTGAGGTTGAACAAGATTGAAGCTTCTTGTTTCAGTTCTCATATTGTAAACAAGAATCCTTGTGAAGTCTAAATAGGGCCATTTTTTTCACATTTTTTTTTGTAGGTGATTTTGCTGTTTAAATATGGCCCCTAACCATAATGCTGAGGTGCTGGCCAGTGTTCTTGAGCATGAAATGGCTGTAATGTGCCTAAAGTGGGTAGTGATGTGCTTTAGGGGGGAAATACAGGTGTCAGATAAGCTTCGTTCCGGATAAATTATAGTGCTATTGGCTGTGAGTTCAGTGTAACGGAATCAATAATATATGTTAAAAAAACACACAAAACAAAGTTATGTATCAGTGACAATGATGTGACCAGAGATTCGCAGTAACTTAACCTCGTATATTTCCCATGACCAGTGGCTCAGCACAGTTTTCACTAATTTAGTGTATCTAGCAACTTCGCAGATCATAATTACAATTTATAATGAGAATTGTATACGTATAATCCCCCCTACTTTTTTTTATAGGCTCTCTCTTTAAAACTTGAAAATGAATCATTATATTTTTATAATGTTCCCCATGGGAACAGTGTTTTAGTAGGAGTTATATAGATAACCCAAGATTTTCATATACAGGGTGTCCATAAAGTTCGTACACTATTTTAAATTGCACTCAAACTTTATGGCTACCCTGTGTGTGTGTCTGTACATATGTACACATACATACATACAAAATATGCCTTAAATATAAGGGAATAATAACTCTGAATCTCTATGATCACTTAATAAACCATATGAATACTAACTTTTTATAATTGAACAACCCTGATGCAATAACTTGTATATGCAATGCATGTAAACTACTACTTTACTATAGGATAAAACTCATTACTGGTTACTAATCATTTCAATAAACAGTTTGTAACACAGCTTTTAAATTTTTGAAGAATTCCTGTTTAAACGTGATATCTATCCTGGGTAAAATTCTAGAATGGATTGTTAAAGGGATCTTGACCCAAAATACAGTGAGGGCGTGTGCACTGGCCTGTGTTTTGAGCATAGAAAACTATATGTATAGAATAATAGATATACAGTTTGCACTTTGCTGGACATTTGATGTTGCTGTAGAAGTTGAGAAAGAAATGAGAATTATGAAAATATTTGAAAATATGTCATAATTTTCAAATAATTGCAGGGAATTCTTCCCCTGAGGATAAGATAATGAGGATTGCACATGGTGTTCATTAAATGCTTAGAAAGATATCATACAGAAGAGGAGTATTTGTTGTCTGTGGCTACAAGAGGTGGAACCAGGTTCAAAGGTGCTACCTGAAAGTAGATTTCAGCTGAGAGAATGCTAATGGTTGTGCATTTTTCTTACCTCTGTCTTTATTTCTATTTTTTTGTTTTCTTCACAGTAATTAACAGGTTGTCCTCTCCTCTTTCCCCCTTTTTTCCTCCCTCTTCTCTTCATTCTGTTTTTATTTTCTTCCTTTTTTTTAGTGAAAAATTTCACACACAAACCTAGAGACAGAACAGTGCTCTTGGGTGTGTCTGTCATCCGGCTTCAACAGCCGTCGTCAGAGAGGCAGGCTTATTTCAACTTGATTCATTACCACCCTGCCAGCATCCTCAACCATGTTAATTTAAAGCAAATCTAAGCATCATTTTATATATAAATACTTACATATGTATCTCTAAACTAAGAATGTTTGAAGAGAAATATAGCCATAATACCATTGCATAGCTAAAGAAAAAATACTAATTTTTATAATTAAATAATCCTGTCAGTGTTCAGGTTTAGATTTCCCCAATTCCATAGTGTCTTTTTACTGTTGAGACACTGTAATCAGGATCCAAATAGGGTTCACATATCTTTAAATGGTAATTATTATATTTTTCTTAAGTATCTTTAATTATAACAGTTCCTTCTTTTTTCCTGTTTATTAACCTGAGTTATTTGTCCCACTTTATCGAGTTTGCCAGTTACACGTTTGGGTATAAACCAGGCCCCAGATATTTGATGAGAATCAGATTTTTCTGTTCTGGCCGTGCTCATCTTCCCTGGTGTGGTGTGACCCTTTATGCATCACACAGGCACAGTTGTCCAGTTGCTTCTCTTACTGTGGTGTCGAGAGTGAACAGGGATTAGATAGCTAATGCCTTTCTTGAGAAAGAATGCTTGAGAGATAATATTTTCCTACCTTTTCTCTTACTTGATAGTTTAGGTATAGAATTTTAGTTTAAAAATCACTTTCTTTCAGACTTTCAAAATTACCACTCCATTGTCCTCTTAATTTCTGATGTTGTAGTTGAGGAGTTTGGTGCCACACTTACTTACGACTTTTCACTCTCTGTGCCACATATTTCCATTCTTCCTTCCCCAAAGGTTTAGAGTTTTTGGCATATCAGAATTTTAGTCTCAGTTTAAATACCTTAGTTGTTTTTTCACAATTAAGATTTCCTTTAAATGGTGACCTCTGCATTTTGTTTGTAGTTAATAACAATGCCATACAAAGCTAAAATAGAAAGTCTACATACATGTTTTGCCAACTTGTGCAGTTCAGTATGTTATAATACAGTTCAGTACAGTGTGTGTTACTTTCCTAGTGTAGACTGACAGTTTACTATAAACATAGAGGCAGGAAACAACAACTATTTTTTTATCTCTTGGTTTCTGTGAGTCAGGCATCTGGGACAGTCCAGCCAGATTCTCTTGCTTGTGTTCTCACAGGGCTGGAATTAGCTGTGCTGAGTTCTCTGTTGTAAGCTTTGGGTGAAAATTCTTTTCTAAGTTAGTGGTTACTAGTGGCAGAATTCAGTTCCTTGAATTTATAGGGCTGAGATCCCAATTTTCTTCTGGGCTGTCAGAAGGAATTCTTTTCACTCTCTTGAGGTTGCCCACATTCCTTGACAAGCAGCTTCCTCTGTCTTTACGCTAGAAGCAGCAAGTAGAGTTCTTCTTGTGCTTTGACTCTATGACTTCCTTATGTCCAACTTGCCAAAGAAATCTCGGTCTTTCATGAGTTGATGTGATTGGCTCAGGCCCACCAGGATAATCTTCTTGTCTTTAGGACAACTGTGCTTTATGATGTAACTTAATCATAGGAGTAAAATCTATAAAATTTACAGTTGGAAGGATTATGTGGGGTGTGCACATCAAGGTGGGTAACCTTGGGAATATTTTACAATTCCTAGCACAAAGCAATTGAACAGAGACCTGTTCATGTCTTTGTGCACCCACCAAATGTCAGTATCATTTTCTTTGAGAGACACATCTGTCAATTTCTGTCTTGGGGACAGTTAACTGGCTGCCAGAGTTCTGGGAGCTGAGAAGGGAAAGGAAGGCTGAGGGTCTGTCTCATCATGCAGACGTTCACTTAATCCTTGTTTTTTTTGGTAGCCTTTAATAGAGTGCCTTGGCATCACAGCTCACAGCAGCCTCAAACTCTTGAGCTTAAGCAATTCTCTTGCCTCAGCCTCCCAAGTAGCTGGGACTACAGGTGTCCACCACAACGCCCAGCTACACTTAATCCTCTTTTTATGTAGTACTTTATCTCAGCCTCTTATGTAGTACCTGGTGTCTCCTAGTCTCAGCCTCTTATGTAGTACCTGGTGTCTCCTAGTCCAGGACCTTTTTGATTTTTTTTATTTAGATGATGGTCACCTGGCTTTGCAGTTTAGCAATAAAGACCTGTGTATGATAACGCCTTACAAGTGTTCTAGTGGTCTCTTTGTTTTCCAATCAAAGCCTCACCCATGTACGTACCTCTAACTACTGAGTTTTACTGGGCTGATAGAGCTAGTAGCCTATTTCTCTTTGATAACTGTGTTTCAGCTTATTCTGTTCTGTTAAGTGAATTATATTTCTTGTTTACTTTGTTTTATAAATATTAACTTAGAATTACAAGTTTTTCCTAGTTGTATTAAAGACGTAGTTTCTGTTACATTTTTAGACTTCCTTTGAGTAATCTGGATAATATTTTCTGTTTGCAATTTTTGGTCGGGGCCGGTTTTGAACTCGCCACCTCTAGCCTGTGGGGCCGGCGCCCTACTCCTCTGAGCCACAGGTGCCGCCCTGGATAACATTTTCACGGGTCCTCTGTGCTCCTTTTGTTCAGTTGATTAAAACTTTAGACTTCCAGTGAAAGGATAATTTAGTCATCATGTTCCTTTTCTGTTTTTTTGTTTTCACTGATTAATAACTGGATAAGACTAGAAAAAAGGATCTGTATGATTCAGGGTAGGTAGAATAAGTAATTTTTGTTCAGTGTTTAATTTGAAAGGTTGCCATCTATATCTTGGTTCTTTACTAGTTAGCTTTACTAATTAATATCTTGGTTGCCAGGAAGATATGTGAAGCTCATAAAGACGTAAGAGGTATTTTGTTGTTGTTTTTTCTTTTCAAAACAATGATTACTTTCTACTGATCCAGATCTAGCCTCTTTCCAGTTCCTGTTGCTATCACTGATGAATTTTTGTTAGATAGCCGATCTGAGTTGGCTGAAAAAACAGAGCTAATTTTCTTATGTGGATGGAAATGTCTCTGTGATTTTGACCTCAGTAGTGCCACAATATATTATATTTAATTAACCAAAGGTGATCTATTGAATAAATCTTATTATAGCTGATTTGGAATATAATATGACTGTTAATGTTAGTCACACAGAATTATACAACAGGTATAAATCTAATCAGATCAAGACTGTTTTGGTCCTTTGTGCATCTTGACTGCTCTGATCACTTTATTACAGCTTAATAAAGTGCTAGACTTATTTTTGTTTTTGTGAGATGTAATATTTTATATCTTAGGTTTTTTTTGAAAGAAAACAAGTATAAACTTTGGTAAACTTTAAGCATAAACTTATGTGTTATTACTGAATCCCTTTCACTCTTATATGTTTTTCCAGATATGTTTATTATTACCAAGTGAGTGGTCTTTTTTGTTTCTGTCTTAGTTAAATACTTATGTTTTAAAACCTATAATAGTATTAAACTTTACCATGTGTCTGAATCACTTGGGAAACTTTTTTAAAATGAAGGTTTTGGATCACAGTATATCTTAGAGCCTGAGATTGTGCATTTCCAAGAAGCTCCCAAGTAGTAGCAGTTTCTATTCAATGGACCACATGTTGAATAGCAGGATTCTCTAATATTTACCATAACATTAGAGCTAAAGGATCTCACTTTTGACTATGCATCAGAATCGAATCGCCTTAGAGCATTTAAAATGTATAGATGCCTAGACCCTACTTTCTGAATTAGATCTCAAGATAGACATAGGAGAGCTCAGCATCTATATTTTTAAATAGGACCACCAGTGATGATGATAGTCAGCTTGGATTAAGCATCACTTAGTTAGAGTAATAAATATCAGAGGTAAGCTTGCTTTGCAGGGTTATCTACAAAAACAGAAAGTTGTGTTTCATGCAGATGGTTCTAACCATATCTGCTTTTGACATTTTTCTTTAGATGTGCATGATTTTTAGATACAATATGTTTTGATAAGGTTTTGAGAATATGTAGTAAGCTAATTGTAGACATAATTTGAAACGAGGTACTCAAACATAGCTTATCTTTTATATCTAGTCTAGAATGCCTTTTTAAAGGCCATTTTCATCACAAGTGATAGCCCAACTAAACATTCTTAAGTAAAAGTGTGCATTTACCAAAGCCTGGAGTCGGTGTTGGCTTCTGGCACTACTGGCGTCAGTGAGTCAAAAATAATATGATCTCTTTCTTTCTGCTGTCCTGTATGTTGACTTTATTTGGGGCAGTCTTTTTCTGTATGTGGTGATAAAAGTGGCTAAATAACTTATGACTCATATCTTACCAATTTAGCAACCTTTGAACATAGGTTCTTCTTTTAAAGATTTGACAGAAGTGTAAGTGAGGACTCCTAATTTTGCCATTGTAGGGCAAAGACCCATTTCTGGCACAGAGAGTTACAGGATCAAGTACTTATAAATCACATGGAAGGAAGAAGATTATTAGAAAATTGCAGAAGAGTAGTTTCTCAAAAGATGCCGGGAAGACAAAATGTATATCCACTGTAGCATTTGGAGGTTATTGTTAACATGTAACATATAGAGTTAAGTAACTTAAATTTTACTTTGTTTCTCCTTTTGGGTATGTCCATATTGGTGTGAAAATAATGTTATAGGAATAGGCAAATTATCCACGGCTGATGGTAAAGCCTTTGCAGATCCCGAAGTGCTCCGGAGGTTGACGTCGTCGGTTAGTTGTGCGTTGGATGAAGCTGCTGCTGCGCTGACCCGGATGAGAGCTGAAAGCACAGCAAGTGCAGGGCAGTCGGACAAGTAAGTGCTTTGTCATTGCAGTCAGCGTGCAACTGTTTCTTAAAAATAATGGAAATAGCTAACATTTACTGAGCATTTATTTTGTACTGGGTGCTGTGCTAGTTATTTAACACATGATGTCTTATTCATATGCACAGAACCTTATAAGGCATACGTTTTGTTTTTATTTCCGTTGTGCAGCTGAAGGGAGTGAGGAATTTAATCAAAGTCAGATAGAGGACAAGTTGACAGAGCACCCATGCCTATCTGAATACAAGGCTTAATTCTTAGTCAATATGTTATAAAAATAGCTTTTGCTTATTTAGATTTTGGGAGTTTTTAATGTGTTGGTGACAAGGAAGTAAATACTTTTCCATTAGTTATGCCTTTTTCTAGTTCATGTGTATAGTTTGGACCATTTTAAAAAGAAGAACTTTTATTTGCTTCATGAAATTAAAAAAAAAAATCATAGCTCTAGTTCCCATAGCCTGAATGGAAGTGAGTTTAGGGACTTGGTGTATTGCCTCCAATTCCTTGTGAATAGCGTTTTATAGTTAGTAAGGGCTCAGTAAATACTTTGTGACTTGGTGTTTTAAGTTTTTGGGTGATAATTATATGGCAAAAAATCATACCATCTCTTACATTCATGCTGTTTATAAGTATATTGAAAAATGGATAGAAACTAGGGAGCAGCTAGGAAAGAAGCATTAATATAGGTTACTCTTTCAGTCCTCAGTGGCTGCTTTGATTTTTTTCTAACTAAAATGTAGCTGTTTTATTTACTTTAGCAATTACCTTTAAACAATTGAGAAAATGGGAATATCCTATTATATACATATTTAGAATAAAAGCATTTAATAATCTTTTATGTACTTGTATTTTTATGCAACATCTTTTAAGAGCATAAAAGAGAGGTATAGGATAAACAAGTGCATGAATTTGCTGTCTCCCTTGACTCTTTTATTATTTGCCTTCCATTCATCTATATTGTGGTGTTTTCATTAATTTACTTTACTATTACGGATTGACTCTCTTTTAGTTAACCTTGGGTTTTATTTCTTCGTTAACAGTTTTACTAGCCTGTAATATTTTTGATATTTTCCAGATTTTTTTTTCATATGCTACTTGCTGAGATTGGCAAGAAAGAAAATTGAAAGCTAGTAAAACGAGTTCAAGCAGGAAATAGAATAAAAAAATGTTAGATTTTTTTAAAGAAAATATTAGACTTTATCAGCAAGACAATAGAACATTGTGATAATATTTATTGAACAAACCTTGAGAAATAGGTAGCGTTAAGTGCTGTAAGTGCTGTATACTAGATTGAATATGCCCTTTCCTCACAAGTCCTAAAATTCAGCTGTTGCTCAAATAGATCCTATAATGTTATTTTAAAGCTAGCAATACATATGGAAATTGACTGAAAATTTCAAATGGTAAAGTAGATGAGGGTTGAGTGTATGATATGTGTGTGGGGTGGGGACAGAGAGAGAGAGAGAAAGACATCACGATGAAAGAGACCGGAGTTTTACTCCTCCATAGTGAATGTTCTGTGGGAAGGGTTTGCTCTAAACTTGCTTAAAAATGATAGAGAGTGTTGGATTTAGGGACTGTCAGCATCCTATGAAATGAGATATTTAAAGAAACTTTTGGGAAGCAAGCTTATTAAGTATTGATTAAGACTTTCATCTTTGATACAGGGACAGTATAGTTAACAAGTAAAATATGTAGTGTGACACACAATGTCAAAAAACTATGGAAAAAAATTAAACGAGGAGACACTGGGGCAATGTTTGGGTTGGATGTCCGAGTTCATTTTCCATTGCTTATAACAGAATACCAGCAATGGAGTAATTTATAAAGAAAAGTAACTTATTTCTTACGTTTAATGGAGGCCGAGCAGTCCAAAGATTAAGGCGCCACATCTGGTGGGTGCCTTCTTACTGGTGAGGACTTCTCACAGAGCGTCTGGAGGCAGCACAGGGTATCAAGGGTGAACAGCTGAGTGCGCTAGCTCAGGTCTCCCTTCTTCTTAGCAAGCCCACCAGTCCCATTCCCATGATAATCCATTAACCCACTAACCCAGCGGTTCTCAACCTGTGGGTCGCGAAAACTTTGGACTGTATTAAAGGTTCGTGGCATTAGTAAGGTTGAGAACCACTGTAGTAACCTATTAATCTTTCATGACCCAGTCACTTCTAAAAGGCTCTACCTCTCCATACTGCCATATTGGGGATTAAATTTCAATATGAGTTTTGGAGGGGACACATTTTTAAACCATAGCAGAAGTCATGGTGCATTTTTAATGGTGTGGTCTGCGAAGTCTTCGCTTTTAAGTGGATTTTAGCAAAGACCTGAAAGTAGAAAGTACAGTATGTCTGGGAGAGAAGCTGTCTGGGCATAGGGACAGTAAATACCTTATTGCAAATAACCTCTAGAATCTTGAAGTTAGAGTTTATTTAGCATATTTGATGAATAGCAAGAAGGTCAGTGTGTCCAAAGAAGGAAGAATAAGGGTGAGAGAATAGGAAGTGAAGCCAGAGAGGTAAAAAGAAAGAGGGGGTGTTATCCTCTGAGTATTTGGCTTTTACTATGAGTGAGGTTTGAGGACAGTGGAAGGTTCTGAGTAGAGGAATGACATGATCTACTTTCTTTTAAATCATTTCATCTGGCTGCTTTGTTCAAAAGAGCCTGAAGGGGAGAGCAAAGATGAAAACATGGAAACTAATTAGGAAGCTTTGCCATATTGACGCTAAAAATGATGGCCTTAATTCTAGGTGGTGGTAATAATAGAGGTATAAAAAATGGTTATCCCTGGGTATCATTAGTAATGAAGTAATAGGGCCATGTTTCAAAACGATAATATAAGAATTGAGTTATACAGTAGAACCTCCATGGTTGACCACCTCCCTACATTAACTACCTCCTTAAGTTTCCCTAACTTTCGTAGACTGGGTACGTATCACATGTACTTAACAGTATAGCTGGGCTAGTTCCTTACCTTGACCAGTTTGTTATAGTCCCTTGGATGGTCAACTTACAGAGATTTTATTGTTTTCAAAATAAAGTGAATTTTAATAGCCCTAGACTTAGCTTTAGAATGAATTTTCTCTAAAAACAAGTCAGAAATCTCTGAACAGGCAGTCCCTGAGTTACAAACATCTAAGTTATGTACACATATTTATGACTGGAGGCTGTTGCAGTCCTGGCGTTACAACCATCTGACTGATGTACGATTTGCACTTAGGAATGGATGTTATAACAGGTAACAGGTCAGTGTACCTGTCCAACTCACATACATATTCAACGTCAGAACAGATATGCAGAGCTATCTTATTCATTACCTGGGGATTGCCTGTAGTTAGATTTGTTAGGGGAGATTTATAGGGCAAAACCTTTTCTCTCAGTCTAATTGTTACATCACTTTTTCCAATCCTTTTGTTTGAATTCATCTTTTTCTTGCCTGGAGTTTTTTGAGACATCCCCCAAAATATAAGTAAATGCTCCTTTTAAAAATTCTATCAGTTATTTATTAATACTGCATTC
The DNA here is from genome assembly GCA_963574655.1 of Perodicticus potto. NCBI lineage: Eukaryota > Metazoa > Chordata > Mammalia > Primates > Lorisidae > Perodicticus > Perodicticus potto. The sequence continues at coordinate 62,338 of CAUYRH010053858.1, read as the reverse complement.
TCCCAACTTTTCTATTTGATTTCTGTTTACTTCATGGAAGGACTCCTAAAGGTGTTTGTAATTAGTATAAGTTTTGCCCATTTTATACTTCTTAATTAAATTTTATAAAAATATTCTAGTGACCAATCAAAAGAAGTATGATTATAACCTGTATTTTGTATGTGATATCTATACAATTTTACCCTTTGAAATTTTATGTTATTTTTCCACTTATAACAACTCGGACTTTATTGTTCAGCTGCATAACTGAAACATTTAGTAATATTGGGATAATTTTAATTCAGTGATATTTCTATGGAGATGAAAACAGTGGACTCAATAATTTTCAGCATTTTGTTATGAATCACATTGAAATAGTCATTTTGGTTTGGGACTACTGTTAAAGCTGACATCACAACCCAATACTGTTGCTGTTCATATTTTTAATATTCATACATCCTGAGATGACATTGTTCTTCCCATGATAGCCGCAGTTTGGCAGAAGCCTGTTCAGAAGGTGATGTGAATGCTGTGCGGAAGCTCCTTATCGAAGGGCGGAGTGTCAATGAACACACCGAGGAAGGGGAGAGCCTCCTTTGCTTAGCTTGTTCGGCTGGATACTATGAGCTCGCACAGGTTTGTTTATGAAAATAAAACTTTTGTTTTCAACCTGATCTCCTTAGTAAGGAAATAATAAAATAAACCCTTTCAATCATTAGGTTCATTTCAACAAACAGTTTTTGTTAGGTAAATTAATTGTATTTATTGGCACTCTTACTGTAGTATGACTAGGTCGATGTTACATAAATGTATGTTAACATTTTTGATGAAATTATCATTTTCTAATAACCTTTAAACTTTTTCTTTCATAAGGTTTTGTTGGCAATGCATGCAAATGTGGAAGATAGGGGAATCAAAGGTGACATCACACCTTTAATGGCTGCTGCTAATGGAGGACATGTCAAAATTGTGAAGCTGCTGCTAGCTCATAAAGCTGATGTCAATGCACAGTCTTCAACAGGTCACTCCCATTTCTTTTTCAGTTTTGCTAAATAGTAACACCCTTCAGTGATAATTTCTCACAAACATGATCTTTAGTGTTGCTCTATCATTTCTTTTATTTCTTAGAATAATGTGCTGCACATTTGTGTAAATCTGTGTATGAGGCTGGAAGTGTATGGAATATATATGAATGCAATTTCTTTTGTTTTGTTTCTGAGGGTAACTTTGGGCTTCTAAGATTCCTTTAGATTAGTTTACAGAACCTACTCAGGTAGTGGGACTACCAACTTGGAATTGGAGAGGTGTGGACTACAGCTCTCAAATCCAGGTTTTCTATTTTTAAGGGGAGAAGGAGAGGAAAGATAGGGAGAATAAAAGAATATGGAGCAAAAGGATGGTCCATCATTGCCTACCAATGCTAAGCTGTAGCCTGTAGAAAAAGAAAGTATTAGAAAACTTTGTGCCACACAAAAGCATCACTGTAGTTTAATTTTTTCCTGTGTACTTAGGCCTAGAAGGTTTTGTTATAAAAGTTCTAAAATTATATGAAAATGTACTTTGTGTATTTTTATGTAATTTTTTTCAAATTTACTAGATGTTTTCAAATTGTTTTTAAGGTCTACATATTCTGGTTTGAAGGAATTTTAGAAATCCTCATTTTACCCAGAAAGTTGATTTTTATTCTTGGAACATGGGAAATTTTTATCAACAAAAAAAAAGTTTTTGAAATTACTTTAACTTTTATCAGTTAACTGATACTTGAAGTTGTAGTGAAAACAGACAGATGTGATTAAAAGGGTTGGCATAAGACATGTATATGATGAATAATTTTAGGTTAAGAACATTAAAATAACAAAGAATAAAACTTGCGAAACATTTCTCTGGTTAAAGTTAAAATAGACAACTTTTTTGTCATCAGAAAGGGAAAAATTAGTTTCAGGGCAGAATTTACTCAGTTCTTCGCAAGTCCACAGGGCTGATAAGTATATTTGATTTTCCACATGTATGTGACTGGTTTTAAATGGAAAATGAGAATAGGGAGTTGATTTCAGAAAGATAAAATGGAATAGGAAAGGAATTATATATATGATATATAAATATAGTGCTAATTATTGTGTTTATAATTTTTCCATTCTCAATGAAAATAGAATGCTTTATTTTGGTACTTTATTTTAATGACTTTTTTGTATTTCCTAATTAAAATAGGCAATACAGCACTTACATATGCTTGTGCTGGAGGCTATGTAGATGTTGTAAAGGTGCTCTTGGAATCCGGTGCTAGTATTGAGGACCATAATGAAAATGGTCACACTCCTCTTATGGAAGCTGGAAGTGCTGGGCATGTGGAAGTGGCCAGATTGCTGCTAGAGAACGGGGCTGGCATTAATACGCATTCCAATGAATTTAAAGAGAGTGCCCTTACATTAGCTTGTTATAAAGGTACAGTATCAGTTTGTTTCAGACAAAGTTTTGAACACATGAAATTATAATTATTTTATTATGATAGGGTTTTTAAATTCATATAAAAAGTAAAATGGTAATAGTATAGAATATAATTAAATGTTAAATAACTGGTTTAAGTGTTTCACAGTTAATGTTTAAAATATAAATTTTAAGATGTAGTCTAAACATTATAAATATTACTAATGAAAAACTGCAGTTCAGTTGCTTTATCAGAAAGTTAACTTCATTTTAATGTAAACTGTATCCTAAAAGGGTTTTGCATGTTGGGAATATTTTGCCTGAATATTTTGCCATGATATTTTAAATGATGCCAACCAACCTGAAAATATTGATAATACAGTAAATACTGTCCTTTGGTCAGGCCTGAAAATTGCCTAGAAAGTTACTTGATCTGCAAATAATTAATGCTGTAGATTCTAAACATTTTTCTTACTCCACATGTATTACAAGATAAATGTCTATAAAGTAAGATTTTTTACTTTAAGAAACTTTTGTTGTGGCTCGGCGCTTGTGGCTCAATGGGCTAAGGTGCCAGCCACGTACATCTGAGCTGGCGGGTTCAAATCCAGCCCGGGCCCGCCAAACAACAATGATGGCTGCAACCAAAAAAAATGGCCAGGCATTGTGGCGGGTGCCTCTGGTTCCAGCTACTTGGGAGGCAGAGGCAAGAGACTCTTGAGCCCAGGAATTGGAGGTTGCTGTGAGCTGTGATGCCACGGCACTCTATCGAGGGTGACCGCTTAAGGCTCTGTCTCAAAAAAAAAAAAAAAAAAAAACTTTTTTGTTACAAAAAAGCAAACGTGTGTGTGTGTCTTTATAGGCATTCATTTCAGTGTTTCATACTATCTGTAACTGTGCCATATTTGTATTAAAAATAATGGATAAATTCTTGACCCTGATGCATCAAGCAAAAGCTCTTGTTAGGCCTGGTACAGAACAAGGAGGCAGTCACTCTCAAGAGTTGTTCATTCACTTGCACTAGCTTGTGAGTAAGTACCTCCTTAATTTTGCATCCTGAGGTTTTTGTTTTTTTTTTTTGAGACGGAGTCTTACTTTGTTGCCCTTGGTAAGATTGCCTTGGTGTTATAGCTCACAGCAACCTCCAACTCTTGGTCTCAAGTGATCTTTTTGCCTTAGCCTCCCAAGTAGCTGGGACTATAGCCACCCACCACAATGCCCGGCTATTTTTATAGATGGGTTTCTCGCTGTACCTCAGGCTGGTGTCGAACTCCTGAGCTTAGGCTGTCCGCCTGCCTTGTCCTCCCAGTGTGTTAGGATTACAGGTGTCCATGCTTGGCCTTTGCACCCTGAGGTTTGATTTCTTCACTCTAGTCCTGGCCCTGGTGTTGTTTTGTTTTCTTCTATGGCCAAAGTTGTGTGAGGCTTTGGAATAATTTAAAAATATGTGAAAATAATGCTTAGATGCAAAAATTACTAAAATTTAAGTTATATTTGAAAAGTAACTGTATTTGAAGTGCTTTTGATTATCTGATATTAACAGTTTCATATAGGGAGCACAGCTAAGGTCCCTTCTCCACACCCTTTGGTAGTTCAGTAGAGGCTGATCTTCATCCGGAGGAGAGGAATTAAGTCTTGGAGTGGGCTGCCTGGGTGACTGACTTCTCTTTTCACAAATACTTAATAAATCTAGAACTGACTGCATTTCGCCTCTAATTCCCAAGTGGTCAGAGAGCTTTGAGATGGGCCGACTTATACCCACTTTTCTACTCTCCACTTTGCTTATAGCTGTACCCTGCTTTCCAAAAGAGGCATCTGAGGTTGGATCTTGGCAGTCTTTAATTAGAAGCTGGGTAGGGAATTGAGCTGGTAAAGAACATCCTGATTATAGGGATCCAAGGACTCTCTTCCTTTCCTCTGTTCCTGGTGAGGTTTCCTGGGATACAGATTAATAAGAGATGAAGAAGATAGAGAACTCAGGGTGAGACTAAGTAAGTATTGATACAGATCACTGCAAGGAGAAAATGACAGGAAAAGGGAGGTAGGCAATGAGCAAATACAAGATATGGCAGATACTACAGTTACTTACCAAAGTAAATTTTATTATGACTGTTTATATGTGACTACACATGTCATACGTGTCACCCCCAGACCCTACTCCCAATTGGTTAAGAATTGATTGTACCTCGTTCTAAATAAGCTGGGGGAAAAAAGAAATCATTTTCCTCTTGTTTGTCGCATGGACTGTGAAATCTTTTTAAAGTTAGTTTGTCTTTTGCATTTTAACTGCTCATAAGGTATATTTATCTGAACTGAAGCATATGGTTTATTTGAAACTGCATAAATATATATGTATCAGTGTGTATATATATGTATGTATCCAAATAAATTTTTTCTTTCTTTTTTTGTTCTTTGAGATGGAGTTTTACTGTGTCGCCCTCGGTAGAGGGCTGTGGCATCACAGCTCATAGCAACCTCCAACTCTTGGGCTTAAGCGTTTCTCTTGCCTCAGCCTCCCAAGCAGCTGGGACTACAGGCGCCTGCCACAACACCCAGCTATTTGTTGCAGTTTTCATTGTTGTTTAGCTGGCCCGGGCCAGGAGAAAACCCGCTAGCCTCGGTGTATGTGGCTAGTGCCATAACCACTGTGCGATAGGCGCCAAGCCCCAAATAAATACAGGGTGGACATAAAGTTTGTGTGCAATTTACTGTGTTAAACTATTTTAAATTGCACACAACTTTTGAACTTTATGTCCCTCCTGTATAAATTAAATGGTGTAGTTTAAAGAGTGCTTTTATACATGTAGTTTCCAATTTACAAGCAAGTTGTTTCTACAAGGTTTTTGGATTATTGGAACTTAAAACACATTTTGTCTTAGAAATAACTTAAATGATCAGCATTCCAAGCTACTTGTTTATGAGAGTGAATTTATTCCATATCTTGGATGAAATAATCATAAACATGCCTGGGCTCTTACAGGGATTCCTTCTGTAGCAAAGATCTACTAGCAGCATGTTTTAAAGCATAGGATAAGGAGTAGAACATTGAGGTCATTTGTATAATTTGTGTTTGACAGTTTAGGGTGGCTTATAGATGACTTAAATTATACTTATAAATTTAATGCTAAAATTAAGAATATTGTAATTTCAAGAATGTTTTTTAGAATAATAAAATATTTAAGTAATCTTGTTCACTTTTGGTTTAGGACACTTAGAGATGGTGCGATTTCTTTTGGAAGCAGGCGCTGATCAAGAGCATAAAACAGATGAAATGCATACTGCTTTAATGGAGGCTTGCATGGTAAGATTGGTGAAATACATACCCAAAGTATATTTATGTATTAGTTAAGACAGAGCAAGTGTTCAGTGGGTGCCTTTCCTTGAGTGCTAAGATTCTGTTTCTCTAACCTTCTTGTGGAGCAGAAATTTATCTATCAAGTTATTGATAATTTTCTGAGTTAGTTGTATATTCCCTGATAGTAGAGATACCTTTTTTGTTGTTGTTGTTTTATTTTTTTTTGAGACAGAGTCTTACTTTCTCCCCCTTGGTAAAGTGCACTGGCGTCACAGCTCACAGCAACCTCAAACTCTTGGGCTCAAGCAGTTCCCTTGCCTCAGCCTCCCAAGTAGCTGGGACTAAAGGCGCCCGCCATGCCTGGCTATTTTTAGAGATGGGGGTCTCGCTGTGACTAAGCTGGTCTCGAACCAGTGAGCTGAGGCAATCCACCCGCCTCAGCCTCCCACAGTGCAGTAGTGGCTAGGTGTGTGCCCAGCCTATACAGTTATCTTTTGAAGATTTATAGTGCTACCTGCATTTTTTTTTTCTTAGTCTCACATAACTCTATACTGGTTTTATGTAATTGGCACAAAAATGACATTTTTGAAGGTTGACTGAGGCTGTTAAAAAGGAAAATATAATTCAGAATATGTACATTAATACTAAATGTAACATGTATCTCAAATCAATAAATTAATAAAAGAATAATTTAAAAGTAGAGTATTAATTGCATTATATAGTTTCCCTTTTGTCATGGTCTTTACTAAGCCCTGGATTCCTTTTTGAAGAACTGTTTTTTTAGTTTGTACTTAGGAATGGTTCATAATAGTACTCTTACACTTTTCTCTTTGGTTTTATGCTTTTGACACAGAGATGGATTAGAGTACTGTGATAGACAGAGTTACAAGGAAAACATGCCAAAGCTATGACAAGGCCCAAAATGAATTTAAAGTTCCTTGTCTCAATTTCTCTTCAGATAATGATTATTGAAATGATATTAAGTTTTATTTACCAATTTTTAAACAATGTAGTAGTCATTCAAGACTTGAGTTATCTCTTGATTTCCTTATTGCCATTTTAACGTTTGTTTCAGTAAATTATTCTTGAACAAATAAAAGTTTCTTTCACTCTTTTGGAGTTTCTTATTTTCAAAATGAATACATATAATATTTCTGCAGTGTTTGTGAAAATTAACTGAGGTAATGTGTGTAAAACGCATCAATAATCTTATTGACAGTAACAGTTTTAACAATTCCCCATAGTAAAGATATTCAGTTATCTTTGTCACCCCCAACCAGGGAAGCAGCCTATGCGTAGATTAAGAAATCAAAATGGAATATTCTATAGAACTAACCAACACGCACTGGAAGTAAATGTTTTAAGTAAGTGAAAGATACCAGTGGGGGCCAGACATTTGAAGGCTTGCTAAAAGATTGAGGTTTTGAATAGGGCTTTAAGGGAATTATAGGAATTGATTATGCAGGCAGAAGATTCAGAATTGAAGAAATAGCAAAGTAACCATAGTAATAAGGTATTAGAGTTGTGACTGGGAGGGAGGCAAAAATGGGCATGACATGTTCAAAGGAGGATGAGTGTTCGTGAGATAATATATAGAAAGGAAAAAAACGTTTGTCAAAGTTAAAAAGGAAGGGAAAGAGAGACGTGAAGTTACCAGAAATTAGGAAAGCTGTGAGAAAGAGTGACTAATAACAAATAATAAATAACCAGAGAACTGCCTTTTCTTTTTCTGGGCATTTGAATGATGAACAGTGAAGTACATGTATAGACACTGTGCTCCACTGACACGTCATGAATCCTCCACCTCTTCAAAAATTGTCGTATTTTTCTTTTTTTAACATAATCAGAAGTTTGCAAATATTGTAGATTTTTATGAAAATACTACTTCTCTGACCTCTGTTCCTTAGTATTTTAAGTTTTTACCATGCAGTGTTGATGTTAGGTATGGTCTCACAATATTCTCTTATTTTACATACTTATTTTCTTTCTTGATGGTTAATAAATTTCTTGATGCATGGTATTATTTTTCTACTTGTTTTGTATTCCCAACCTCTTTTTCCTTCTCCTATGCTAAAAGTATAGGCAGGATATAGTTATAGTAAGTGTTCATTTACTCAGCTGTTAAATGTAGAGTAATTCTTATTTGCAGATCAATGAACTTTACTGAATAGCAATTGAGAAGTCTTCAAATTTTGTTAATGGTGCTGTTTTAATTTTTAATTACATTATGATTAGGATGGCCATGTTGAAGTAGCTAGGTTACTCCTTGACAGTGGTGCCCAAGTGAACATGCCTGCTGATTCATTTGAGTCGCCGTTGACTTTGGCTGCCTGTGGTGGGCATGTGGAACTTGCGGCTTTACTTATTGAAAGAGGAGCTAGCCTGGAAGAGGTCAATGATGAAGGTTATACACCACTGATGGAAGCAGCTCGGGAAGGACATGAAGAAATGGTGGCACTACTTCTAGGCCAAGGTAACCCTATCTGTGAAGATGATGAAGTGTAAATATGTAAAACAGAGCATAATTTTATAAAATTAAATCTCAGTATTTTACTTTTCTAGTAGATTTCCAGTGAGATTTTGTTATACAGTCTAATAGTAAAGTATTTACTGTGAAAATACCTCCCATCCTATGCTAAACAAAATCAGATGAACAACTTTAATACAGAGTTTTCAGAGTCATCATGTGCTATATGACCACAGAACAGAGAACTGGGGTTGGCATAGACTTGTGGGTTAAGTAGGGGAATCAACATTTCTCAAGGTAGTATGTCAAGGGAATTAATTCCTTTGGGGGCAGAATACCTATTAATAAATATTTGATGGATCAGATGTTCATTAACAGTGTGGCGTTCCAGCCCTGCCGTGAGTGCTGAGTTGATGGAGTGTGAGAATGCATGTCAGAAGTTGTTAAGTAGCTCAGTACACAGGAAACTTATCTTTTGGGAAAAGTGAAATAATGCCTGTACTTTTAAGAACTACCATCTCTGCATTTGTAGACTGATTTTATTTTTCTTTTAGTAGTAGTAGTAGTAGTAGTAATGTTTTTGGAGAAATCTTAAGAGGAATGATACTTTAAAAACTGTTTTGTGTTTATTTAGATGTAGTGTTAAGTAGAATTTTAAAAGCATACTTCTTAGATTTGAACCACAATTATACTACTTGCCAATTTTGTAACTTCAGGCTAGTTTCTAACCTTTCATGTCTCAGTTTTTATGACCTGTGGGGTAGTTATGACGATTAATATGTATGCATGAAGCAGTGTTTTTAATCTTTTTTATCTCATAGGACACTTGAACCTATAGTTAAACTTCCATGGCACATTTAATTATGCTCACCTAAAATCTTGTAAAAAAAAAATACACTTAACTGTGCTTTGAACTTCTCTCAAAAATATTAGTTAATGATCTTTAAATATTTTGTGGGAATGGCTGACAGATCGTTGGTGTCAAGCTTGTGGAGCAGTGCTTGTCATCTGGTGGCTGTTACAGGCCAGCTGTGGTGGTCGTGGTATAGTAGTGATGATGACAATGTCGTGGCCTTGGATGAGCTAAGTGGCCTCAGTTTCCTTAGCTATAAAATGGAGATGATAATGATACCTAGACAATTTGCAAAAGGGCGTTGTGTCTTGCCTGGCAAATAGTAAGTCCTTATTAAACACTGGCTATTACTGTCATTGTCATCATCAGTGTCTTCATCATTATTCTGAATCATAATAGGGGATGTAGTTAGTTTTTTGACTACTTTTCATCACTTGACTTTGACCTTTTGGCTGCATAAATATTGCTCTAGCTGTGCACATCAAATACGGACTAGGGGATGTGGTTGTGTTTACTGCCTCAGAAGTAGGGAGAGGCTCTTCTCTGGTACAGTAATGCAAGCATTTGTTTTTGAGATACGGTTTATAAAGAAACAAACGTGGGTTTGCTTATTCTCTAGAATAAGTTAATGACTTTCTTTAAATAATTAGAATCATTATTTTAGGAGCAAATATCAATGCACAGACAGAAGAAACTCAAGAGACGGCCTTGACTCTGGCTTGCTGTGGAGGCTTTCTGGAAGTGGCAGACTTTCTGATTAAGGCGGGAGCTGACATAGAACTAGGGTGCTCTACCCCTTTGATGGAAGCTGCTCAAGAAGGTCATTTGGAATTAGTTAAATACTTACTAGCTGCAGGTAGGCAATTTTGCATTTAGAAGAAATTTTTTATATGATTAAGTAAAAATGTCATAATGCAAATATTTTAATGATGTTATAATACAAAGAAAATGTGTAAAAAAAGGGAAATATGTGGGGTATTCTGAATAATTTACCTTACTGATATTTGTAGGATCTGCAGCTTTCAGACATTTTATTTATAATCTTTTCTTTGTGTGTGTGTGTGTGTGTGTTTGCTTTTAAAGATGCTGACATTCTCTATTTCTAGAAATGAATAAGGTTACTTTGTCTGATAAGTCTGCGTGTTTTTTGTTCGCACTACTGTAGGAGCTAATGTTCATGCAACAACAGCCACAGGGGACACAGCTCTGACATACGCCTGTGAAAATGGCCACACTGATGTAGCTGATGTCTTGCTTCAGGCAGGAGCAGATCTGGTAAGCTGTGTCACTTACTAAGTTTTAATATTTAAAAGTAAGACAAGATAATTTTAAACAATGGAGATTCTAGACATAGAGGGTATTTCTTAACTTCCAACTTTATGTTGGCCTTTTTGCCATTCTTTCTTAAGTAGTTCACCTTTTTCCCTGTGCTGTTTAGTGTCCATTCTTATTTTCCTTTTTTAACAGTACTATCCAGTCCATTAACCCTCATCTCCCACAGAAAAGAAGATTTTGTGTTAGAGATATTAATACAAATTAATTTTCCTTTACGTATTAACTATTTTCAGAAGCTCTTGATTTTGCATAAAAAAAGACAAATGTGACTTACAGGTATTTCATTATAGCTTATGAAGTAAATTGTGCCTACATGTTCAGAGCATTAAGAAATAAGACTTATAAGCATAAATATTTAATAAATCTTATCCTTCAAGTAGTTTATAATTTAATATATGACAAGTGAAATAAATAGTGATGTCATCGTAAGAGATGTCGTAGGGAAAGTACAGAGAGTAAAGAAGCTTAGAAGAGGTAAAGTGGTCATCTGAGATATTATATTTGGGTCTGGGTAAGATTTGGAAAGATAGATAATGGCAGTGTTGTAGCAAGATAGATGTTCTAGTTGGAAAAAGTGGTGTGAGTGTAGCCTGAGAAGTAGAAAAGCCATGTGCAGGTGTGTGTGTGTCTTCCAGGTCAGCCTAAGGGGAGTAGGAAGAAGATACCAAAAGGTAGATATTAGTTAAAATATAAGCACCCGTATTTTCACAGAGCTGAGATTCTGAGGTTAAGGGAAAAGGTGCTTTCTGTCATAGTGTATGCAGAAATTCACATGCAGGCAGAACCTAGTAACTAGTTTCATAAAGTTCATAATTCGTTTAACTTTCTCATTTATGAAAGGGGGGTGTTAAATTAGGTCATTGTGGTGGCCTCTTTTAGCTCTGCATGTGTTAGCACAGCTCCTGAAGCACTTATCACAGAAATTATATTCTATTTAGTTGTGTGTGTGTGTCTTCCTTGTTAGACAGCTTTTTCAGCTTAGGAACTGTATATCTAGTTTTCACCCCAATGACTATAAAATATACAGCATATAATCATTAGTACTTGCTTAGTTAATGGCAACTGGAACAACCTTGACAATTATGAGAAAAATGAAAAGATGTTCATCAGATGTGCATATTATTAAAACATAAAAGGAAATATAAAATTCCGTATAAAAGATATTTTTTCTCAAATTTTTATTTTTTAAGTTCTGGAAATTTCTCCAGTGGTGTTTCAGTTACTTGGCAGTCATAGATATGCATTAGTTTCTCTATCCTTTTGAAACCCAGAAAGCTATAGTGACATCTTACAACTGATGCTTTGAGAAATATTTAAATTATCCTTAGCCTTATCATTTTTATGTAAGGTAAAATAGAGACAATAGGAAGTCTGTAAACAGAGGGAAGTGATTGATACTTACTGAAATTCACAGAGATAAGATGCAAATTAATAAAAGGAAAATCACCGGTAGTGTTTAATACTAATCATGTGGATTAATTGGAGAGGGCTGGGCTAACAGTACCTCACTGTTCAAGCTTCTCATCCTTGAGTAGGAAAGACAGGGAAGATTTACTTATGAGGATTTAGATGAAGGTGTCATGATCACATGTCTATGACGCCAATTCCTAATTTTTTTCCATAGTACATATTTCCAATTTCAGATTTCTTTTAAAAAATTTAAACATGTATTTCTTAATTTGTTTTGGAGCTTCCTGTTTAGTATATTTAGAATCATAAATTAATCCAATTATTTTGATTTTCATGAAAAAGAATAATTGTTCACTAGCAATTAAATACCAAGTAAGAATGTATCTTTTAAACAGGAACATGAATCTGAAGGTGGAAGGACTCCTTTAATGAAAGCTGCAAGAGCTGGTCATGTTTGTACTGTTCAGTTCTTAATTAGTAAAGGTAGGTTTGTATAAATAAAGCAGTAGTTTTTTCCCCAAATATGTCTACCCCTGTCCTCAGGCTTTTGAGATTGAGGGGTAAAGGGCATTTGGGGGGTTATCACGTGGGGAAGGATGAGGGGCAAAGGACATTTGGGGGGTTATCATGTGGGGAAGGATGCTGCTGACATTTTATGTGTAGATAGCTGTTAAACATCGTGCAATGCACAGAACAGCTCCAGACTACAAAAGATTGTCAGTAGCTTATTGAGAAACACTTCCATAATGGAAAATTTCCTGCTGGGCGCGGTGGCTCAGGCCTGTAATCCCATCACTTGGGAGGATGAGGCAGGTAGATCGCCTGAGCTCACAGGTTCAAGACCTGCCTGAGCCGGAATGAGATCCTGTTTCTAAAAAATAGCCAAGCGTTGTGGCAGGTGCCTATAGTCCCAGGTACTTGGGAGGACGAGTCAAGAGGATCATTTTGAACCCAAGAGTTTAGAGGTTGCTGTGATCTAAGATGCCACGGCACTCTACCAATTATATTAGGAATAATAGATACTTTTGATAGCTTTTACTGGCACCCTACCAAGGGTGACCAAGTGAGACTCTGTCTCAAAAAAAATTCTTTTTCTCTATGTAAAACTTAAAAGGTTTAAATAACTTAAAGTCTGGTACATTCACGTACAGCAGTGTCATCTTGAAACCTGATTTTTACGATGCTTTGCCACTGAGAAATTTGTGGCAAATTATTTTCCCATGGTATATTTCCTTGGGCCTAAGTTTTCTTTATAAAATATAGGGAGATTAATCATAGATGAAATACAAAAAATGCTCCCAATTGAACTATAACAAATATGACAAAATATATGAGATTTTCCTACATGGTCAGTAATTCTAGTTTGAATACTAAAGATATCAATGACAGATAAAATAAAAAAGAGAATATTGTTGGGCGCCATGGCTCACGCCTGTAACTGTGGGAGGTTGAGGAATGAGAATTGCTTGAGCTCAGGAGTTTGAGACTTGCCTGAGCCAGAGTGAGACCCCAACTCATTAAAAAAAAAAAAGAAAAACTGAGCCGGGTGTCCAGTGCGCACCTAAAAGCTGAGTGGATTCCGGAGGCTGAGGCAACAGGCTGCCCACAGCCCGAGTCTAAGGTTGCAGTGAGCCATGATGCCATTGCACTTTGCTCAGGGCATAGGGTGGGACTCTGTTTCAACAACAACAACAACAAAGAGAGGAGAATATTGTTTCCTTTAAATTGTTTGTTAGGTATTTACTACATAAGTTCTAGATTAAACAGTTTTCATGCAGAGTTCATCATATTCTTAATATAGGATATTATAGATTTACTTTTGATTCCACGTTGAACAAAAGACTATATATAAGCCATAACAGTTGTAAAAGACAATAATATGTCATTTTCTTATTAAAACACTGAAGAAATTTCACATTTATATTTGTTCATAGGTAAAATGGATCAGAAATGACTTGCTGGTGGGATTATTTTAGGCGTTTGGGATTTATTTATGCATTTTGAACATTCACTTGTAATAGACACATAAAACACAGTATTATCAAGAAAGGAATTATGTGCATAATCACCACTTCCTGTCTTTTTCAATTAATTTTAAATGAGTTTGATTCCAACTTTTTTCAGCTATTTTATTTTTATTTCCCATATCATTTAGCCCAATAATCCAAATCATAGACAGGTTCACGGAGCAGAGTTGTACCTATTTTTACTTTTAGATAGTCATGATGAAAACTACTCTTCTTTCTTTCTAATCTATGATCTTTATATATTTAACCTGTAAAGGGCAGTGTGGTTTATTTTTATTGATTTTTAGACATCTTTTCTATTGAAGAACTTAAACATATAAATAAAAATTTGTATTTTTTTTTATATAGCAATTATATAAGGAATAATAGATACTTTTGATAGCTTTTACTGGCACATACTGAAATACTTATGGATTAAATTATATCATGTTTTCTGGGATTTGCTTTAGAGTAATTCAAGATGGGAGAGGAGAATTGTTGTGGGTATATGTGGAATAAGATCGGCCATGTATTTAATCACTGAAGCTGGGTAATGGGTATGCGGGGCTTTGTTATCCTAGTCTCTCTACTCTTTATGATTTTTATTAAATTTACCATAATTTTCAAAAAAACCATTTTACTAACATGATTTTCCATGCCTTGTGTATTTTAGGAGCAAATGTGAATAGAACCACAGCTAATAATGACCATACTGTACTGTCCCTGGCTTGTGCAGGGGGTCATCTGGCTGTGGTGGAACTACTTTTGGCTCATGGGGCAGATCCCACTCACCGTTTAAAAGTATGTAACTCACCTGTTTTAGACAGCATTGTGAATTAATTGTTGAACATTACAGAATATCATTTACAAGTTTCATTTTTAATGGTATTCTTAGTATTAATTTTCTCCATTTTTTTAATTAGAGGAATGTATTCTTTACTAAACCTGTGATCTTAATGTGTCTGGGACCTGTTGGCTTTATGTTCCTCAGTGATTGTGTAAATTAACTCTTATTTATCAGTTTTTCCTTCTTCTATATTCACTCTTTCAGGATGGCTCCACTATGTTAATAGAAGCAGCAAAAGGTGGTCATACAAGTGTTGTCTGCTACCTTCTGGACTATCCTAATAATTTGCTTTCAGCTCCTCCACCAGATGTCACTCAGTTAACCCCCCCATCCCACGATTTAAATAGGGTAAGATTCAAAACTAAAGCATTTTATATTATGTCTTCTTTATCTCCTTTTCATTCATAGTTTCATTTTAAACTAAATTGATTATTTTAGTTTTAAGAATGTAGTTCTGTTTTAAAGTACAGTATAACCTCTGTAAGTTGACCCCCCAAGGGACTGTAACGAACTGATCAATATACGGAGGTGGTCACCATACAGAGCTAGGCCTCCTGTACTGGTAGGTACACATAGTGCATGTCCGGTCTGTGAAATTATCTCAAGTGAAGCAGGTGGTCATTGTAGAGAGGTGGTCAACTATGGAGGTTCTACTGTATGTACTTGATATGGTTGATGACCATCTGATATAATTTTAAAATTCCAGATTGGTATGATTTTTCTTTTTTAAGGTCAGAATAGCGACTTGAAGTCAAAATTCATTAAAAAAATTTTATGGAAAATAATTGGATCCCAACATATTTTAAGTAAATATTACTGTCTGAGATGGTACATTGAAATCACTTTGAATAAGTCTCTTATTCTTTATTTAAAGCACATTATTTAATGGATTGTATAGGATGCTAATCATCAGTATCTTTTGTCTTAGGCTCCCCGTGTACCGGTTCAAGCACTGCCCATGGTTGTCCCACCTCAGGAGCCTGACAAACCGCCTGCCAATGTTGCCACTACTCTTCCTATCAGGAATAAAGGTCAGTTATAATTCTAAAGACTGTTTGTTACTTACTGTCCAGGTAAAAATAAGATTATGTTCAAAACCAGCCATTTCTCCAGAAAACAAATTTGTCTAAGTTGGCATAAGTAAAGCGTTTTTTTTTTTTAAACTAATGAAAAAAGCATGTTAGTAGGAGGGAAAATAGTTAATTGCACTAATTTACACTGAAATTAGAGGTGTTAGGAGAAATTCAGATGCTCATCATTGATCCAATTCTGATTATCTATGATTTCCTCTAATAACGAGTAATTTTTATTTATGTAAAATGTTATGCTGGATATAGTTGGGTGACATTTTTGTAAATTATTTACTGAAATTTCTTCAGTGATACAAGGCATAAGATAAATGAGATGGATCAAGTATTAAAAATTATTTTAGAATAACTGGCTTAATATATATTGTATATCTGGGATACCTTTTCTCAGTCACTAATTCAAGGTTACTTCAGATATGCTTGTTTGTTCCTCTTAACTCCTGAGGTCCATATTTGACTTGTGGATGTTATACCATGCATGTTCTTAAGTTATGTCCCCAAACATTACACCTACCAGTTTGAATCAGTTTTTCTTTTTAAAAATTTGACCTAAAGAAACAGTGCAGTTTTTATTTTGTTTTTTGGCTACCTATATTCTTTTACTAACGTGAATGCTCAGTATTCCCACCAGCTCTTTTCAATCACTACCACCAACCTAGAGCCGTGGCACCCTTTTCGTTTAGTACAGCAAACAGTTGATTGCTGTACTTTGAGCCAGATCTGTCTGATCACCTGGCTGTCAGAAGATACAGGGGATGGTACAGTCTAGTATCTTTTCTTCTAGGGAAACTAAATCCCAGTTCTCTACTGGGCAGGTAGCTGTGTGAATATGTGAATTTATATCTTGCCTATATCAGTCAAGAAGATGATAGACCCCAATAAGGACATATTTTAGTTGGGTTTTTATTGTTACTTCTCAGTGGTTTGGGTACTCTATGTGTGTATGTGTGAGTGTTTAAAGGTCATAGGCTATTAAATATGGAAAAACCTTTACTTAGAGATCGAAGTTTTCTCTATATCCTAATGATTTAGCGTTACTGTTCTGTTCTTATGATGAGTTTTTCATCTTTATGACCATATGGAATATATACACATAGCCTTAGGTTTTACTTTAATTGTACCTTTTAGGTATCACAAACCTGCATCCCTCTGTTGTCTAATTTTAGCCATGTGATATTTTTAAAATTCTGAAATTAATTTCCAAAGATTATGCACATAAAATACATACATTTTATATTTATAGAAAAGAAGGTGAATTTGTCTTTAATTTTTTAACAGTGCATTTTCACCTTCTATGGATATGATAACTTGGTGCATAACTGTTGGCACTAAACCTCCCAACAGTAACTCTGTAATGAGGATGCCATTCATGTGCACTTCTGAGGGGGTTTCTTTTTCACACAGCTGCTTCTAAACAAAAGTCCAGCAGCCATTTGCCAGCAAACAGCCAGGATGTACAGGGTTACATCACCAATCAGTCTCCAGAGAGCATTGTAGAAGAGGCTCAGGGAAAGTTAACAGAACTGGAACAGAGGATAAAAGAAGCCATAGAAAAGAATGCACAGCTGCAGTCCTTGGAACTGGCTCATGCTGACCAACTTACCAAGGAGAAGATCGAGGAGCTGAACAAAACGAGGGAGGAACAAATCCAGAAGAAACAAAAGATATTGGAGGAACTACAGAAAGTAGAAAGAGAGTTACAACTGAAAACTCAGCAGCAGCTAAAAAAGCAGTATCTAGAGGTTAAAGCTCAAAGAATTCAACTTCAGCAGCAGCAACAACAATCTTGCCAACACCTGGGATTACTAACTCCTGTTGGGGTTGGAGAACAGCTTTCCGAAGGAGACTATGCACGGTTACAGCAAGTGGATCCTGTTTTGCTTAAAGATGAGCCCCAGCAGACGGCTGCTCAGATGGGTTTTGCACCAATCCAGCCTCTGGCGATGCCTCAAGCTTTGCCCCTGGCGGCAGGTCCCTTGCCTCCAGGGTCCATCGCAAATCTTACAGAACTGCAAGGAGTGATAGTTGGACAGCCAGTACTGGGCCAAGCACAGTTGGCAGGGCTGGGGCAAGGAATTCTGACAGAAACACAACAAGGGTTAATGGTAGCCAGCCCTGCTCAGACCCTCAATGACACGCTGGATGACATCATGGCAGGTGGGTTTATATTGTTATGAGCAGGTATCAAATATGATTTGCTTTAAGGCGAGTAAGAGTGTGCCAGAATTTTGCCATTACCCAACTTGAGAACTATTTTTGGACTCTTGACCCATGTCTATCTTTAGAAATATTAGTTCAATCTCAGAAGTTCTCAGAGGGATACAGGTCAAATTAAAGATTAGCTCATTCAATACAAATGACTGAAGCTTTCTGGCTTAGTCGGGTAGGCTAGGTTTTTCAGAAGTGGAGTTCATCTTTGTTGATTTTTGTTTTTGTTTTGTTTTTTTCTTTTAAGTTCAGAATACTAAAATTGAATTTTGGCATTTTGTTTCTGTATTCACACCAGTAAATTTGGAAATTGATAGAGTTGAAGTGCAAAACTAGTGGAACACTTCAGGAAGCTTCTTTGTGAAAAGACATATTTTATATCTTAATGGATCAGACCTCAAACTTGGTGGATTTTTAAAAAACTCCAAGAAACTTAAGCATCTTTGCAAAGTTAATAAAGTTCCAAACATAATAGGGTTTGATTATGATATACATCAGTGATTTTTATCCCCCGTGAATATTATTGTGTAGTCTCTTTCTAACTGTGTCATGGGAAGTTTTGGTCCCCTGACAGTTTTATAAATGATATCTTTTTAAATATGTAGCCAGAGAAATTTCACTATAATTATTTTCATTGGCAAGAAAAAATATTTTAGATCTTTTTAATGCTTCTATATTTTGATACTTCGGTAGAGAGAGATTTCAAAGGGTTCTAAGACATGAGACTGCTATACAGAGAAGGATAATTTGCTCTATTTAAAATAAAAAGACAAACAGGAAAACTGAAAAGGAAAAAGGGGAAGAATAAAAGGAATAAATGGTTGAATTTTGCTCATTTTAATCTAATTGCTCCCTCTTTTTTATTCATGGGTTTATACTTAAACAGTGATGGACTTTTTCTGATTTTAAAACTATGTTTTAGTAGCATTACATATTATGATGAGATTATACATAATTTAAGTTTCATTTTTTAGAAGGATAAAAAGTAAATTAAATTTTACAGTATTTAGTTATTTAGCTAACATTCAGAAACTAAGAAACCGGGTAATGAGACAGATTATATACTTAAAATTTTTTCTAAAGCCTTTTTAGTCCTTCTTTAATGTCACCTCAACAGTAATATGTGGAATAAAAATCTCTGCTAATTTTAAGGGTAAAATAACTACATTGGAAACACTGCTAGTCATAAATAGTAGTAAGAACAATAAAGGCTCAGGAGTATAAAATTTTTATTTAGATTTAAAGATTACTGCTAATCAGCCCTAGCTGGTTATAATAATTGGTAATATAATTTTAAAATTCTTAAATATTCTGTTAAAACCAGAGCATAGTACCATAAATCCCAAATTTTATACTGTATTCATTGCCATTAATTTAGATCATAATATACTGTAGCTGTCAGTCTGCCAAAGGATGTGTAGTGCTAAATGTTCCTTATGCATTTAAATGAATAATGGACATTCCATACTGAGGGATGTTTAAAAGTTATTTTTAAATGCTATCAGATTTTGTGTGATGTGCTTGGGCATAGTTGTCCACAATCATTTGCTAATTGTACCTTTTTTTATACTGATGGGAATTATCAACAATTTGTAAAGTCGTTTTTCTTTTGATTCGCATACCAGATAGTTGTGTGTATTCCCATATGAAAATTTTTTTAAAGTACATAACTTTTTGTAAATATGACAAATACTTGTCGTATTATAAAGATATTTTACTTCTTTATTCTCATTTATATGGGGAGAGGAGAGAGAGCCAGAAAGAGGAAGAGCAGGATTAAAAACATTCAGCACCTACCTGCAGCTCGTGCCTGGTAACATGCATGTGCGCACATCCACACGCACACTCCCGTGTTCCCCTCTGCAGCTCATTCTGTAGACTTTTCTGTGCTAGGATTTGTCCCTTCAGTTTACTAATGAGCATTTCCACTTCTTGCTTTGGATTTTTTAATATATTACAGCCTCGTCAGGCTCATAGTCTTCTTCCCTCTAGTATAGCCTCTGATGTCTGTTTCTTAGCCCCCATTTACTAGGTTTATGTCGTGTATTTGGTCTCTTTTTCTCTAGTTCTTGACTGACCAAAAGCTTCCATTTTCCCCTGTTCCTCACACCTGCCAAAGCAAAATCCCTTGCCTGTTTAACCTGTCTTAACACCTTGCTTTTTCTGTGGTCTCAGTTCCCTTTTTCCTATCTTGACATTAAAACCTTTCTGAGCATGTGGTTCTCATTCTCTAAATCTAACCCTATAATGAAGACCCATATACAAAAATTTGTACCAGAGTTGCTTCAGGTAGCTCCACATTTATGTTTGTTACTTTTAACTATAGAGAATGGGTGAGTGATGGACAGTTCTTTAATCTTAGTGTTTAGTTTCATAAGTATACCAGAGATGAAATGAAGGAATTGATTTTTCCTATCTCCTTTTAGATGAGGTGATAAGAACAACCAATTTGACCAAACAAATAGGAAAATTCTCTGATTTCAGTAGCTTCTTTAAAAGAAATTGGTCCAGTTGAAATGGGAATTATAATGAGTTAACAATAAAACTTAGAATTTTTTACTTGTTTGGTATCACGAATTAAAAATCAATGATTTAGGCAGAGTCCTGTTCATCCTATTTAAGCTACTTTGGTATTTAGTATTTCTATTTGTGAAAATCCAATCTATCTAAAGAATCCAAAGAATCTATTTTAAGAGCTGTAGATTTTATGATTTTGAAATTGATATTTAGAATATGTATACTTAAATTACTTCGATCATTTTCTTAACATATGAAACTATCAATACTAGTGGTCACTAGATGATGGTTTTAATACATTAGTACATGTCCTTTTCTATTGGTCTGGATTCCTAGGGATTCAAAAGTGTTTTGTTTTGTTTCTTCTTTCGTTTTCCTTTGGCTTTTGAGTAGAATTTAAAATGTATAATTATAGAATGTGTGTTACTATAATGTACAGTGTTTGTTTGTACCTGAACTAAGGATTTCATGTGAAATAGATTTCTTAATCAACAACTGTGTTTTTAATAGTTACAATAAGGTCAATTTCAGTTTTTTATTCTTGGCAGGATCATAACCTCTTTTGCCTGGTTTCAGATCCAGTTTGAATCATGATTATTTTCTGTCTAATGTAGTTGATAACTACTTTGGTAACATATATACACATTATTGTCACCATTCAGACAGTAATGTCCATACTTTAATACCATAGCATTTTTAATGGGGGGCAGAGATGATGTTCACATATCAACTCCTGAGGTGAGTCGATGAGAGAATACAGTGCCCTCAGCTAAATCTACAATAAATCCTATGCCACCATCTTTGGAGTTCTCCTCTCTTAAGCACTGACCAAAAGTTGCATATTTTGGTGAAAATAATACCATAGCAAAGTTACACTTAGAAAAACTAACAATCTATATTTGAAGGATGGTTGTACACATACTTTGTACCCTAATCTTTCAATTTTGGCTTCATAAGTCAGTGTGATTGCTGGATTGATTGGTGAGCATTTCACACACACACACACCCCCCCGAATAAATACTCATGGAAGAAACTACATTTCTATGCGAGGATCAATTTCTTATATTTGAATATAGTGTCATACAGAGTGCTACAATGTAGAATATTATACCCTTGTCTACAGTTAGTAAAATAGTAGGAGGTGTTTCAAATGATTAGATAGTGAGGTTCTTTGCTCCCAAAGAGTGATACTGTGTTTGTTAATTCTGGAATATAAGATGTGAAATTGGCAAGTAAAAACTATGTTTTCCCTCTTTTGGTCTTGACTGTTTTACCTTTTATTCCTTTTTTAATTAAGAAAATATAATGGACAATTTTCTATTGGCGTTTATATTTAATTTCAATAAATAATTCAGGGTTATTTTAAGTTAAGGTTTTATAACTATTAATGAGAGGGAAATTTGTTCTTCTCATGGATTATTATTTAGAAAATGGGCTACTCTCAGCATACACTATAATTTTAGACTGTCATCCAGTTAAAAATAACCAGGAAAGTGAGTTATTAGGACTATTGTAGTCTCCCCATAGATATTTTAAGAGTCTCTAAGTATTTTCTAATAAATATTTCTTATTATTACCTAACAATGTTTTATCCTTATTAAGTGCAGTTATTTTGTTCAACAGCAGTCAGTGGACGAGCATCTGCACTGTCCAACACTCCTACCCACAGTATCGCTGCCTCCATTTCCCAGCCTCAGACTCCAACACCAAGTCCCATCGTCTCTCCTTCAGCCATGCTACCTATCTACCCTGCCATTGATATTGATGCACAGGTAAGCCCCAAATTAAGAGAGATGGTTTTTCTCTGGAATTATGTCATCACTAAAAACATTAACATTCAATGATTTAAAGCATGTTACACTACTTTTATCTCTGGGCAAAAACTTGAGCCACAATTGTAATTTAAGTCACCTTTTTAAAAATAAAATACAAAATGTTGGTTATTACTTATAATTATGTGATGGTCTCATTTCCAAGATCATTAGATAATCTTTTTTAAAAATTTTATTCTAGTTTTGAAAAGAATGTGTAAAGAAAACTTCTTTAAGATTAGTTCATGTTCTCTTCTAATAATGGATTCTATGTAAAAGAAAAAAGGTTCTAACATTTAGAGACTTAATATATATTATATATAGTAATTGCATTTTTGTACCTTTGAAAATTTTGATCTTGCCAATTGAACTGTTTGCATATATATATAATGAGTCTGTGGGTCTGAGTCTATAAAATTGAACTGTTATGGGATTCTAGGATCTTTTTATCTCTTCAGATGATCTAAAGAAATAAATGGGGGGGGTATGGGTGACATTCTTTAAGGTAAGTTTTAGAAAGCTTGAGAGATACTAAGTAATACTGTTTTTAAAAATTAGTTGACAATTTTGAAATCTCAGGGCAAGGTGAGGGAGAATCGTATGTATTTTGCTCTGGAGAAAAACCAAGAAGTCGAGCTTAAAAAAAAAAACAGTGAATAAGATTCAGAAATGTTTGCAGTATCTTTAGTTGCTGTATTTTGATAAATACCTGGGCTGAGGAAGTATCCATTATAAAACTTTTGTATATGACTACTTTATAATAAAGTATCAATATTAGGAAATATGTTTGTGTATGTGTTTTGTATGGACCATTAAGGGTGTGTATGTACACTTAACCTATTAACAATAAAATTTCCATTTTATCAAAACGTTTCTCAGTAACACTGTGAAAAAGGAATTTTATTTCTGTTCTTACTTGTTTACCAAATGTCTCTTGTTTTATATGTGCTAACTTAGGCTTTGGTTTTGTTTTTTGAGCTCTTAAAATTGTTGGGACTCTTTTTAAGAAATTGTCTCATCTACGTCTTAGGCCACTTGATAATCTTGAGGCTCATCCCCCTGAGGGGGACCCGGAGGCTGCTTCATAGTCTCTTAGTGTAGCGAAGAAGTAGTGGGGCTGAGGAGCAAACTCAGTCTCTTTGGTTTCAAAGACAGTACTCTTAACTACAGCCTTTTTTCCCCCATAAAAAATGAGACATTCATGTGATGAACCACAGCTATTTACATTTAATGTTGATAGCATTGTAGAATTAGTTTGAACTTCGTATTGAATTTGCATTATTTCCTCCTATCTTTTTTGCTTATGGGACCAAGAATTGATCCGGAAGCAAAAGCAAATACTTTAGGAAAATGTAGAAGGGTTTCTTTGTAAAATGTTTTGAAGCAAAACAGGCATGGAAAAAGTGTGTCCAGGTATTAGGATTTTACTAAATTTGGAATTACTGTAGTGATGGTGAAATGATTTTACCTGACTATACCACTCAACCATCTATAATGGTTGAAATGATTTTATCTGACTGTACCACTCAACTATATTATAATTCCTAGCATTTACATATAATTTTTTAAAAACTAAAAAAATTAAAAACTTACCTTTTAAATATAGTAGGCAAGCTTACATGTAAAAGAATTTGACTGTACCTCCTTAAAACTCTATTTGGTCTCTGCATTTCAGTTTTTCATTTGTTGGGTTAGCCCAACCTAAGCTACTTTCTGTGGAATTTACCACAAGTGCTAAGTTAGACATTGGAAAGCAGGTGACAAAAATAAGGATTCTTTTGTGCTTGGTTCATCTGAAGTTTTTGTTTTGATAATAAAAAGTTCTTTGAGCTCTTAAATAATGAATAATTTGATTTTTGTTTGACAATACTGTACATTAACACACAAGGGGTATCATGAAAAAATTAACATCAAGATTCATCTTCTGTTTTGAAAAATTAAACATTCTCCAATACTTGATTAAGTGAAAGATATTAATGTCTATGAAGTCTTAAGTATGTATACATTTGTTACTTAACACTTTATAGACATGAACATCTTTCACTTAATCTTTGTAACAACATGTGAAAAATACTGTTCTTATTCCCATTTTACAGATGAAGAAAGTATGATCTAGAGGTATTAACTACCTTGCCCAGTAGCTAGTCGACAATGGAGCCAGCTTTTGGACATCAGACACTGTGGCTCTTGAAATTATGCTCTTAAATACTGCCCTCTGCTTCATGTTTTTCCATTTTTAACTTAAATGTGAACACAGAATTTGACTTACAGTGACATCATAAATTAGATTACAGAAAATGTCTACTACCTAGATAGTAAGGGATCAGATGTCTTTCCTCTTTGCATATTTACTCAAATCTTAATTTAAGGAAGAACGAAGTGTTAATTGTCTTTTCCCTTAGATACATGATAAAGGAGTGTAACTTTTTGACCAATATAATAACATTGGCTCCTTTTAAAATGCTAATGATTCTGGAAAACAGTCAGAATGTTTTAGGTCCTTTAATTGAATATTTTAGACGGGAGCTAATATTTTTGGGAAGAATTAGGAGGAAACATATGTTTAGTTTTTAGACTTTGACAAATGCTAAAGAGTTTGCATTCTTTCTAAGGATTGTCAAATCGATGTATAATTAGAGTCACTGGTGGTGGGGGAGGGTGTGCCAGAGGCTCTCTGACTCTCAGAATGGATTTATTGAATCACGTGATATTTTCAAAACTTTTAAGATTCATACTGTGTACTATACCATTATCAAAATCTGTTTTAGAGGCTGGGTGTGGTGGCTCATGCCTGTAATCGTAGCCCTTGGGAGTCCGAGGCAGTTGGTTTGCCAGAGCCATGGGTTCGAGACTAGCCTGAGCCAGAGTGAGACCTTGTCTCTAAAAAAAATAGCTGGGCATTGTTGTGGGCACCTGTAGTCCCAGCTTACAGGCAAGAGAATCAGTTAAGCCCAATGAGTTTGAGGTCATTGTGAGCCATGATGCCACTGCACCCTACTGAGGGCTACAAAGTGAGACTCTGTCTCAAAAAAAAAAAAACTGTTTTAGGAAACATTAATAAATAGTGGAAGGAATTATTTTAGACTGTTTCATTATACCTTTAGATAATATATCTCTGATCTTTATTTTTGTTTTGTGTGGTGTGACCAAAGTTATCTCACTGCTGTACACATAGAAATCATGAGTTCTAAAAAAATTAAACTAAAAAAAATATTAGAAATCATGTAGAGATTTTTAAGGACCACGGGTTTTATGTCAAGCAGTATATCTTCCTTGAAGGTTAAAATTGAAAACCACTGAATTGAGTGAATATTTTTTACTGTACACTGCAAAATTTGATTGATTCCAGGAGCCACTGAAAGTGAGAACTAGAAGTTTTGTTCATGGGCAGTGAGCACTTGTTGCAGCCCCTTTCTTGTCACATGTCCTTCATATAGTTCTGAACTGTTTTGTTGTTTTTATTCTGAGACTTCTAATATGTTTTCTTGAACTCGAAGTAACTTATTCTGTTACATCATTAATAGAGATCCAGTATTATCTTTTAAAATGGGTAGGCATTAGATCTAACTTACATTTAACTTACAGTGTAAAATGATGTTTTAATGATATAAATATCATTTGGATATTTGTTTTTATTCCTGTTGGTTTTGCAAAACAGAGAACAGTTTCATCATAATTAAATGAGAAATTAAGGAGGGCAGCAAAAACCTATGGTGATACTTAATGTCCTACCATTATAATACTCTACTTTAAAATGCATGGGTTCTACTTCTTCGTAACAACTTGGTTTTTATAGGTTATTCATTTTACTGATTATTCATTCATTTACTGAATACCCTAAAGCGCTCTCCTACTTTTTAAGGTTACTGGCTTAGAGATTAAGATGTTTGGAATTGTAAAGGCTGAAGATCTAAAAAGTTCAACTGCTTAAGTTCTAATAGTTTTCAAAATAATTTAAGAGTAATTAATAGGCATACTTCCTTTTTAATAGACAGTTTAGGTATGTCTTTCTACTTGTGTTTCAACTCATTAAAAGTTGCCTCTTCAGTATTTTTATCTTAGCATTTCTTCTTGGTTTTACATTCTGTACTGCTGTGTGTTATGACTGAATTGAGTAGTATGTTGAGAATTTGCAGAAAATTCTTATATATGGTTTTGTTATTTTTTATAAACCAGAATTCATCATAACAACATCTATTATGGTATGGAATGGCACATTTTATAGTATCATGGGCTAGATGGAAATTTTCTTTAGAATATAAATTTGGAAAAACTCTGAACAGAGCGCTGGGCATCTGTTTCCCCCTTTAGGTTTGAGACTTCCCTTAGATACATGATAAAGAGTATAACTTTTTGACCAATATAATAACATAACTTTGTGTAATATAATTTAAGTCAAAGAATCTTTCCATTAAGTGGTACTTTGCCTTTCAGAAAATAGCCCATATTGTTATTATCTTCATCAGCAATATAACAACACCTGTTTTTTTCTGTACCTTGTCAGTCATTCTTCATATTAACCTAAACTTATGTTTCATTTCATTTGTTTCTTGTGTATTACAAATGAGGTATTTTTTTGCCATTGTGTAGGTGTGTGTTTGGGGTATGGAAACCTCACTTTAGAGTCTCTAAATTCTTTCATTGTTGTCTTAAAAGCTTGTAATAAAATAATGATTGGTTTAATTTCTCTTTAATGAAGTACAATGGAAATACCGACTCTTAAAAAAGTTCCCAAGACATTAGACCAGCTCTCCTCTCTCAGTCTTAAAAGTATTTTTTTCTTGAAGTCTTATGAGTATGTATCATTTATGTTTTCCTCAGAGCTTGAACCTAAATTTGCCCTGGATGGTCATCAGCCAGCTCCTGGATGGCCTATATAATCTTTGTCAACCCTAGAGCACTTAACAGAGTGTGTTGAATATAATTGGTACTTAATAAAAGTCAGTTGAATTTAGGTTTTATAATATGGGACATGAACTTATTTTACTAATCTGTTAAAGTTTTCCATGCTTATATTTTCCAGATGTTGTTTATGTCTGTCAATGCTCTAAGATTGACACAGCTTTCCTAAATTACTCTTTAAGCCTTGGGAGAATTTTAGAAACCTCATAAACTTAATCATAAAGTTGACTCTTCTGCTGAGTGCATATGCACTAACATAGGGACAGCATAGACAGATATACTTAACATTATGTTCATCTCAATCTGCTGTGCTTTAGGGCCACTCTGTGATGTAGTAGGGAGAGCAACATTTTGTTATCAAGATCCTTTTAGGTCAGGCATGGTGGATCAGGCCTATAGTCCTAGCACTCTGGGACCAATGTGGGAGGATCCCTTGAATTCAGGAATTCAAGACCAGCCTGAGCCAAAGGGAGAAGCTCAGGCTTCGTGATGGACACTGGTGGTCCCAGCCTTGTGGGATCCTTAGGCAGGAAGATCACCTCAGCCCAGGAGTTTGAGGTTGCTGTGGGCTAGACTGATCCCTGTGCACTGTAGCCTGAGCAACAGAATGAGACTCTGTCTCAAAATAAATAAATAAATAAATAAGAAAAAAGAAGGAAAAGTTCTTTCAGAAAATTAGTTCTTTGAGCCTTTGTTGTTTTTTTTTCTGAAATTAGACACAGTAATTCCTTCTTTATAAATCTGAAATGAAGATCAAATAGTCCAATGCAGTGAGAGTCATCAACTCACGTTTCATGTCCTTCCCCGTTGTTGTAGCTGGTGCACCCCTCCTTTGTGACATCCCTGATCTCTGCAGGCAGTAGCTCTGCTCTCTGCCAGCCACTTCTGCAGAGCAGCTTTTGTGGTCTCCCTCTTCATCACTGATGAAGTAGGCTTTTTCTTATTTATTGACTCTTTATCAATTTTGCCTTTTGTCTTTGTTTTTTTTTTATTTTTTTCTAATGGACTTTGGTTTTTAGATACATTCAGGGAGAATATGTCTTTTGTTTTTATATTATGTACATTATATAAATATAATATTTTTATATTATGCACATTGTATAAATATATGTAAATAAACTCAACACATATTTCATATATATAACCCTTTATTAGTAATAGCAGTCTTTTGATCTGTGACCCTTTCCAGCTATTGTCATTCATTCTACTTATTATTTGTTTTTTTCCCTGGGAAAAGCATCACTAATAGGTGGAGAATGCAAGATGGATAAGACATGTTCATTACCTCCCAGGAATTTATAGTCCTCTGAGGGAAGTAAACACACACAGCAGATTGGCGATAAGTGCTGTGACAGGAGTGCAGATGTGGAGATGAGGGGCACTGCTCAGAGCAGTGCTGCCCAGTGGGAAAACAGTGGGAGGCACAATCGTAACTTCACATTACAAAAATGAAAAACTGCTGGAATGAATTTTAAGTATAATATTTTATTTAAGTTACTATTTCCCTTATATTGTTTCAGCATGTAATTGCTACAGAAAAAAGCGCTGAGCTATTTTACA
This sequence comes from Perodicticus potto, assembly GCA_963574655.1. Lineage (NCBI taxonomy): Eukaryota > Metazoa > Chordata > Mammalia > Primates > Lorisidae > Perodicticus > Perodicticus potto. The sequence continues at coordinate 33,635 of CAUYRH010053858.1, read as the reverse complement.
TTTTTATTTCATATTAAAAGTCTTCAAAATTTGGCCTGCATGTTTTGTGCATTTTTTTGGCTGTACCATGAGTCTCCTATCCCCAAAACCCTCTCAGTCTCAGGTTGGTCACCTCTTCAAAGTGTATTTCAACATGGATTTATTTGATCAAACGTACAGTTGAAAAGTAGGTGTATGTACTCATTTCTGAAAGTTTACAATAACTGGCTAGAATAGCTGTTATTCAATTTAAAATGAAATACAATTAAAAATTCAGTTCCTTAGTTACTTTAGCTGTATTTCAAGTGCTAATAGTCACATGTTGCTAATAGTTATGTTTTTGGACCACACTGAGAGCACTAGAAATATGAGATAATTCACTACATTAGCATTTAAGCTATGAGAGGATGTGACCATTGAGAACTCTAGTATTGGTCACTGTCATTAGCAGAAGTCAGAAGACCATGTCATGTCTTGTTATAATAGTCTTTGTCTTTTTAGATCTTTTTTGTTCCTTTAAGCATTTTGAGGTTTTGTTCTCAATTTGTAGCTAAGTTACTTGGAAACAATTTTTTTCATCTCAAAGCTAACTTTTCATTTTGTTAGTTGGGTCCAAAACAGCTAGTTTGGCCCTACTGAGGATTTTCCTTGATCTCCTGTGTTTTCTGAGGTCTTTCTACCCTGCCTGGTGGGAACCAAACTGTTCCTGGCCCTGAATGAGCTCTGAGTGTTGTTTAGCCTGTCTTTTCTGATTTTTCCCTGGCTTCTGGTAGTTTTCTCATGCACATGTGCTCATCAAAACTCAGCTGAAGATTTAAGGGGAACCCTTAGTAGATCTCTGTAGTGCTCTTTCTCTCCAGTGCTCTGCTCTTGAATTCTAGCCACCTTGACCTCTCAACTCTGTCTTCTCAAGTTAGGAAGACAACCAGGCTGGTTGAGTAGCTGCTAATTGCCTGGAAACTCTCCAGGCAGTACGTTGGGTTAATTGTTTTTGTTCTCAGAGATCACTGCCATGCACTGCTTGTCTATGAACACAATTGTTTCACAGATTTTTTCCTTCCTTCTTCCTTCCTTTCCCTTCCTTCTTCCCCTCTCTCCCCCTTCCCCTTGATGATAGTGACACCAATACCCTGCCCTACTGTACCGTTCTCTCCTTCCTTCCTTCCTTCTCTCTCCTTTCCCTTCCTCCCTTCTTCCCCTTTCTTCCTTTCCTTCTTTGTTTTATTATCTGAGATAGGAAAATAAATCTGGTCTATGTTACTCCATTAACAGCCAGAAGCAAAAGTGAGTTCACAGTATTTCTTTTGATCATATGTTTGAAAGCAACATATGGTTGAAAGTTATACTTATTTTTCTGGGTGCTTGCTTTAAGAATTGCCCATTAAGTTCAAATGCTATTTGTAGCCTTAAAAAAAAAAATCACAGATTGACCACTAATGGAGAAAAAAGTAAACTTTGCTATTTAAATGCTTGATATTGTAGAATGGTGCATATACATTTATGTATATTTGGTATGTATGTATATTACATATTTGATTTTAGCATTTTAAAATTACTTAATCTAATAAAAACAATTTTTTTTTGTAGACTGAAAGTAACCATGACACGGCACTAACGCTTGCTTGTGCTGGTGGCCACGAAGAACTGGTGCAAACACTGCTGGAGAGAGGAGCTAGTATTGAGCACCGAGACAAGAAAGGTAGTGCCTTCTCTTATTTTATGTTTGGAATAGTGGTAAAAAATTTTAAGTATTCATAAATAGTACTGCTTAGCTCTATTTTAATGCTTAAATATATTGGAAAACAGTATTATTTGTTTGGTCATCATGTAGTAAGAAGATTGTTTTTCTTCAGGTTTTACTCCACTCATCTTGGCTGCTACAGCTGGTCATGTTGGTGTAGTGGAAATACTGCTGGACAATGGTGCCGATATTGAAGCCCAGTCAGAAAGAACTAAGGACACACCACTGTCTTTGGCTTGTTCTGGGGGAAGACAGGAGGTAACCCTTCCTCTTAATGTAATTTGTTTCTCTCTTTGTATCAGACCAGTGGTATAATATTATGGGTTTTTTTTTTCTTGGCTGGTGCTGGGTTTGAACCCACCACTTACAACATATGGGGCTGGCGCCCTACTCCTCGAGCCATAGGCGCCACCCTATTATGTTTATCACAGTGACTGAAACTGTTATCTACTAGTGATAGGACAAGTGTCCTTGTTAGTATCACTTATCTTGCCAGGAAAAAGTCACACATTTTTTTAGAATCCTGCTCATCTACATGTAGTCCTCGTGTATTCAAAATCAAGTCTTTATCTTGTCCTGAGTGCTGGTAGGGTAATAGAAGGACTAAACCTTCCAAATTGCTTATGTGCAGGGCCTATATTCACATTATCCTTTTCTGTCCTAGAGTATATGGCATAAAAAGTACTTAAGTCCAGTCTCTGTTTCTCTCTGTTAGATTGTTAGGGAATTATTTGAACCATGTGACTATTGTATATCAAAAAATAAACTAAAGATAAATATATGAAGAAAAGATTGGTAGGGAATTTAAGAACATTCAGTTTTTATTTATTTTGAGAATTCTGTTTGCTTTTGATTTCCCCCACTCTTTCTCAACTCTTGGAAAGGTTCTCAGATAAGATTGTGGGTTTATGTGACCTTCTGGTTTTTTTAAGGAAGTTAGAATAACTGATATAGATGAAGTGGGCCCAAGAAAATATAGCTTTACACTCACTGTGTGTCTTCTAGCATTTAATAATTAGCTGGATAATCTAGTGTTCTCATATCCAGTCCTTGTACAGGGGTATATCAGGTTGAATATGCAGTTGTACTGTCTCCATACCCTTCTCAGTCAAGGAGCTGTTGACTCTCAGATTTAGAAAGTACTCTTCATCATCCAGGTCAGCTTCCTACTCAGCTAAAAGTGCTGTTTTTCTTTATTTTCTTTTTCCTTTATAAAGTTGTCCTATTTATCAAGCCTTCCCCAGGTTTCCCACTGTTTCTAGTTCTATCCTTTGAACAATTGAAAACAGGTTTATACTCTCCTCTGTCTTCAGATCTCAGAGTCTGTGTTCCCCAAAGTCACCGATTCTCTGTGTGAAACTAATCCTATTTTGGTTGTTAGCCTGAGAGTTCGTTTTCCAAACCCTTCACTATCCTGGCTGTTATACCCTTATGTCAGTATTCCTCCTGAAATATTTTATGTAAAGATACTATACCTCTGAACTGGTGAATTATTACCTCCTGTTTGAGTTTCTTATATTAGCTTTTTCCTCCCTTTGCCAGTTACAGCATACCACCTTATACTAAACTCAGTTTTGATCAGTTAACCCATTATATTTTTTAAAATAAAGTAGTAAATAAAAAAATTGAGAGGTAGAGAAATTCTATACAAATCAATTGGAATTCTAATAATTTACTATATATAAGTATAGGGAGATAGAGGTTGATGATCTATTGGAACCTGGTAATGATACAGGCATGTATTTTTTCCTTAGTTTTTGCTCTGGCTGTTTTCAGTTTTGACCTTATATATTTGAAGTAGATATTAAATTAGATGCACTTGCTACTAGAAATGTTCTGGATAAGAGATGTCAAGAGATTTGTCTCTACTGTGTTGTTACTTCTGATGGTGTCCTTTTTGTCGTTCAAAATCTACAGTGGATGCAGTGGATATGTTAAAAGTATTATAAGCCAAATATTAAGTATGATAGAAAAAAATAAACTACTTAATTTGATAAATTATTTCTGTTACCTCAGAAAAAGTAAATAACTCCATTAATCTCTGAAAATAAAATTTTGCCTTCACAGAAATTTTTAATCAATGTGTAGTTTGAAATAATACTTCTTTACCTAATCACAAATTGTTCAGTGTTGAATCAAGAAGAAATCAGTTGATTTCATTTATTTATAAATAATATTAAAGCCAATATGCCAATGTAATTTTTATGAATTGTTTTTATTAAAATAAAGGAAATGATGTTATAAAATGTACAAGTCTTAGAGTGTAATAATTTTGCCTAAAAACACTGTGTTGCTTTAATTTGGTGTCATTAAAAATGTACGTGTTTTGAAGTCATTTTATTATAAAAATCACAATTTTTTTTTAATACTGAATGTTTATTACCTTTTGGGAACAGACCATTTTCTAAGAGATAACTGAGTTCAGTTCAGATATTCCATGAGCACAGGACACCATTTCAGTAGACTTTGAAATGAGTTTTATTTGAGAAGTTCTTTCTTTGTTGCTTCTGAGGCCTCCTCCTATCATTTGAGACTGATTTTGTGCAGAGGATAAAAGAGTTTTCCCCCTTTTTTCATTATAATATGCCAGAAATAAAGAAATCATCTTGAAAATTTGCTCAGCATAAGAAAACAGCTTTTTTTTCCTTTTTTCTTTCCAGGTGGTGGAGCTATTGTTAGCTCGAGGGGCAAATAAAGAGCACAGGAATGTTTCTGATTACACGCCTTTAAGCCTGGCTGCTTCTGGTGGCTATGTGAACATCATCAAAATATTACTAAATGCAGGAGCAGAGATTAATTCTAGGCAAGTTTTATTTTCTCTCTATAAACCCTTTAAATACAAGTATAAGTAAGAGTGTTAAATTATTAAAATTATTATAGTTATTTGTAGAACATCTTTTGTAATACCATATTTAGTAAATCTATTTATTTTATTATACATTTAGGGTTCCACATCTTAGAGATTTTTGAGATGACTGTATTCCTTACTACTAAATGTAGACATGTTTTTCTTAGGAATTTTTATTAAGCAAGCAGATACATGCTTTAAGATGGAAAGTCCATCCAAGTAACAACTTAGTAACTGAATCACCTTCCAGTTCATTATGTTAAATGTAATACATAAAGCTGTTCGTTTTTTTTTAAATAAACCTTTCTTGCCCGTCCTCAATAAACTTTGTTTAATGCTTGCCTTGCTTTTGGTGTGTCTGACCATTCTTCAGCCAAGAGCACACCAAAACCAAAACCAGACTGCCAACCTGACACAGCCATTTGGCTGATTAAATCACTCAGGCTGAGGCAAGAGAATCGCCCAAGCCCAGGAGTTGGAGGTTGCTGTGAGCTGTGTGACGCCATGGCACTCTACCAAGAGCTATAAAGTGAGACTCTGTCTCTCCAAAAAAAAAAAAAAAAAAAAAGACCCAAATCACTCTAAACAAGGAAATCACCAGCTATTGCCAGCATGGGACCACCTAAGTATGGATGAATTACTAAGCCAGATGCCCTGGGACCTTTCTGTGACAGCAGTTTATGATTAACCTTTATGGCCTTATGACGAGGCACTGCTGGTCACACAGCTGTTTTCTAACAGGGTTTTTGAGCATTTAAAAAAATTACCAGTTAGGTGTGGTGGCTCAGGACTGTAATCCTAGCACTGTGGGAGGCCAAGGTAGAGGATTGCTTAAATTTAGGAGTTTGAGATTGGCCTGAGCAAGAATGAGATTCCATCTCTACTAAAAATAGAGGGGGGAAAAAAGACTGGCCAGGCATGGTAGCAGGTGGCTGTAGTCCCAGCTACTCAGGAGGCTGAGGCAGGAGGATTGCTTGAGCCCAAGAGTTTGAGGTTGCTGTAAGCTATGATGATGCCACAGCACTCTACCCAGGACAACAGAGAGAGTGAGACTATGTCTCAAAAAATAAAAAATAAAAATAACGCACTATCATGCCCTCATAAGGATTCATTCTCCTCAGGGAAGGACCTTTGTTCTGTTTGCAGAGCAGGATCTGTCTCTCAAACTTTGTAGTAAAAGATTTTCAATAGAGTTTTCATAGTATCTCAAAGACTTACCAGGACTGAGAAGAATGGTTGTTTTAAGTAATCCTGCAAAATAAAGAATCTTAACATTAGTATTCTATATCATCATCTAATTTTTCTGGGTTATTTAAAATGTCTTTTCTTTTTGTTCTCCCCATGTCTGCACCCCAGAACTGGTAGCAAATTGGGCATTTCTCCTCTAATGTTAGCAGCTATGAATGGGCATACAGCTGCCGTTAAGCTCCTGTTAGACATGGGCTCTGACATAAATGCTCAGATAGAAACCAATCGGAACACTGCCCTTACCTTAGCCTGCTTCCAAGGAAGAACTGAAGTGGTTAGTCTTCTGCTTGATAGAAAAGCAAATGTTGAACACAGAGCTAAGGTAAGAAAAAGTCTGAGATTTATTTATGAATTTATTGCTTTGATATTTAAGATGTATAGTAGCAATGTGCTAATTACACTTTTAGTACTTCTTAGTAACATTTATCTCCTAAGTACATATTTGACCAGAAATCGTTCTTTGTAACTTACTTAAGCATTAAATCTTAAAAATATCTTAACAATACATTTTTATAGGCAATAATGTCATTAGGGTTATCAGCTGAAAACTATGTACAGTTTTGAAAGGGATGGGAGGGGAATATTTGTTGTCAATTGTATTCCATGTGCTTGCATCTTATATAATTTTTTTTTAAGAATACCATAGATATTAGAATTTTCTTTAATAGAACAGACTAACTCAAAGAGGCTAACAAGTATCAGTAATAAAATTCAATTGTGGTTTTTAATAGCTATACCATATTGCTTCCTTAGATTTTTATTCTTTTGCATTTTAGTTCTTTCCAGTCTTTTATGTGTGTGTGTGTGTGTTTTTTTGTTTTTTTTTTTTTAATGTTTTATTAAACCTAGACTGGCCTTACGCCACTAATGGAAGCTGCCTCTGGCGGATATGCAGAGGTGGGCCGAGTTCTTTTGGATAAAGGTGCTGATGTTAATGCCCCTCCAGTCCCCTCCTCAAGAGACACAGCTTTAACCATAGCAGCAGATAAAGGGCATTATAAATTCTGTGAGCTTCTTATTGGCAGGTATGATATTACCATTCTATTCATTTGTGAATATAAGTGTTACTAGTAATTACAATTCTCTCTGGACTGTTGTACTATTAAAAGATCAAAAAGTGGGCCAGGTGCGGTAGCTCACTACCATCAACCAAGAACATTGGGAGGCCAAGGTGGAAAATTGCTTGAGCCCGGGAGGTTGAGACTAATCTGGGCAATATAACAAGACTTTACTTATCTCTACAGAAAAATTCTCACACACACGCATAATAGTCAGTCATGGTGGTGTGCGCTTCTAGTCCCAGCTATGGGGAGGCTGAAGGAGGAAGATCACTTGAACCTAGGACATCAAGGTTACAATGAGCTATAATTAGGCCACCTTTTTTCTCTTTCCAAAAAAAAAAAAAAAAAAAGTTCAGGGCAGCGCCCGTGGCTCAAAGGAGTAAGGCGCCGGTCCCATACGCAGATTCAAACCCAGCCCCAACCAAAAACCACAAAAAAAAAAAGTTCAAATGTGATGACTTTTTCTTCTGTAAATTATAAATCTTTCCCCCCCCCAAACCTACTTGTTTTCCAGCCATCCAAACCTATGCTATATTGTCTAATTTGTTTCAATGCAATTTAAATACATTTTTCTTTATTATGTGCATACATTTTTAAAATTCTGCAATAATAAGCTATTTGAATATCTAGCTGTTATCGTCCATATTCATATTTCCCACAAAATTTGGGTTTTACAGAGAGTCCAAGTCCTAAAAGTCTGGCAATGAATGCTATAAGACTTGATTGTTGATTCTCTTGTTCTTTACAGTAATTAAGACTCTGAGTGACAGTTACGGGGCTAGTCAATGTCAGACAGGATTCAGGACAGTTTCTGCTTTGTTATTTAGAAGTTACTTCCAAAAATGTTTCTCTGCTTAACTGGATTTCCTAGATTTTTAAAAGACCCTTTGCATGGTATCCTAAGAGGCAGTATTTGGGAGTAACTGCAGTTAACTGTTACTCATCCTGAATCTTCTCATCTGCCATCATGCCCCCTGAATGCTAAAGCAGCATATTATTTCTGAATTCATTTATTTTTTCTGAAACTGCATACTTCAAATACAGATTGAGCATCCCTAATCCAAAAAGCTCCAAAAATCCCAAATGTTTTCATCACTGACATGATGCTCAAAGGAAAAGCTTATTGGAGCATTTGATACTTTGGATTATTTTGGTTTAAAGGATGTTCAGCCTGTGCAAGAATATAAGTAATCTGAAAACAAATATGATTACTTAATAGGATACTGTTTTTGTAATTGTGAAAAAGACATTTTTAGTCTTCAAGAATGTTAACGGAATATTTTGACAGGATAATAATTGAGTTTTGTTATCTGTGTTATTCTGTGTTATTTAAGACAGTGTTAATATCTGTGTTATTTATGTGTAGGGGTGCTCACATTGATGTACGTAATAAGAAGGGGAACACTCCATTGTGGCTAGCAGCAAATGGCGGACACCTGGATGTGGTTCAGTTACTGGTGCAGGCAGGTGCAGATGTGGATGCAGCAGATAACCGCAAGATCACCCCTCTGATGGCAGCATTTAGAAAGGTGTGCATCTCTCATCCCTACTTACACTAGGAATTGGGTGGTTTCGTGAACACCACAGACTCTGATTTTGTGACTTAGCAGCTATAATGAAAGCAGTAATACAGTGTGCAGGTAACTGCTCTGCAAACATTGAGAGGTGCACAGATACAGGTATTGCAGATAAGCCATTGTTATTAACCATATAGGACATCAGAGATAAGTAAACTTGAAAAGCTGTTGTAAATAGTATTTCCAAAATCTAGTTGTGGTCTTAACTTTTTCACAAAGTATCAGTCCAATTAAGAGTAACTAGTTAGAGTAAGTAGCTAATAACTTACTTATTACTAGTAGTTAATAAGTAACTACTTATTAACACACTTGTAGGTGGAAGAGTATTTTCTTGTCCTAACACTACAGAGAAAAATGGAACTTAAGTTGCTTTTATTTTAATAATTGACTTTAAATACTTGGAAAAAAGGAAGCAAATAAGGAATACTTCATGCCAATCTTTTAAACTGAAAATCAGGTACACTATATTTAGAAGTAGAAATGTACATTTTGTGAAAGTAAAGAAACTTTCTGTGTAAGCACAGCGCTATGTGTAAGTAATTGATGGTTTGGTTGATAATATTTGACTGATTTCAAAACGTAGTTTGAGTTTATTACTGGAATAATGAGATGACTGTTTTAGGGATTGCAATTTTGAAATATGTAAAATCCACTGTAAATTCTAAAACTTTGGAAAATTTTAATACATGAGTTGCTATGCATTGCTTCTTCCTTTTCTCTCGTTAATCTCCCTCACTCCTGTTCTTTATTCCAACTCTTCCTAGATATTGATTCACTATATTTTTGTTTCTTAGCTATCAAACTTACTCTTTCTCACTGGCTATCTACCTCTTCTCCAAACAAGCTAGCATATCATCATCAAATTAACCTTTCCAGCCACTCCATTAATTATAGCATCCTCTTCGAGAACCTCTTGTGTCTCCCTGATCCCTGAAATCGCTTGAAATCTAATCTTAATTTCAAGGCACCATAATTTAGTGTTTTAAGATCTCCTCTCCCATTATGAATCAGTCCCTAATGTGAAGGGTTATCTATCATCTTCTTGGTTGGTCTTGTCCTTGTTCCTGTCTCTCACATCACCTTTGTTCTCATTACATACAATGCCCATGTCTTTCTTCCCTTTTCCCAGAGTTATTTAGTCTGTAGCTATGATTTAACTTTCTCCATCTACACAAATTATTTTCTTCTTATTCGAGCCAACATTGAGATCTCTTTATCTCCCATAGGTTGTACAAATTCTAGATTCCTGTATTGTGTTTGTCATTCATTTTGACAAATATCTATCCTCATATAGTTTTAATTGTTAGAGTTATTATTCTGTTACTCTAATATTTAACATGCATATACCTTATCTTTCCAAACAGACTTTTAACTCCCTGTAAGCTGTGCTTGTCTTTTATACTTCCTTGCATTAATGCCACTGTTTTTTGAGTGCCTATCATGCACAACTGTGATGACTAGATTATATAGGGTACAGCAGCCACATTTTTTAAAAAAAAATGTAATTTGATCAGGAAGGTAAGATCCATCCTCAAAGACTGTGACTTCTTCCATAAAAATATTAAAAATATTAGTTGTTTGAAGACTGTAGAAATGTTGGAGAGATCATTAGGAGTGCTGAGAGTGTTTGAATTACTTACTAAAGGATAGCTATTTTAAAGGAAAGTTTTAAAAGATACAGTTAGAAAGGAAGAGATAGAGACAGTAAAGGACATAATACTAAAGTTTAGTAACTTTATGAGAGTTAACAAATTATGGGAGTTAACAGTGTAACACTCGGGGGTCACCAACCTCTAGCCCATGGGCTGCATACAGATTTTGTGAGGCCTTTTTTGCTTATTTGTGGTGTCAGACATCATGAAAAGTATGATAGACCTTTTTTTTTGCTCAACAGATTTTGTTAGTGTTTGTAGATTGAATGTGTGGCCCCAGGCAACTCTAATTCTTCTGATGTGTGGCAGAGAAGAAAAAACTTTGGATACCCCTGTAAACCAAAACCTCTTTTCAGTTACAGTACAAATACTCAAGTTTCTACTTTGCAGCACTAATAATAGCTAATGTTTCAGCTCAGACAGACTGGGGTATAGATATATGGAATCCTGAGGGTCTGTTTTTGATCTGACATTGGTATCTATTTTTTAGGGTCACGTGAAGGTGGTGCGCTACTTAGTCAAAGAAGTCAATCAGTTTCCATCAGATTCTGAATGTATGAGATACATAGCAACTATCACTGATAAGGTAAACACGTTGTTCAAGTTCATTCTACCATATGAACCAAATTTTCCTTTTAGTTAATATATTTCTTAGTTTGAACACTTATGTGGTAGTTGGGGATGAAGTATTTATGTCTTTTTTGAGACATAAATAGATTATAAAATTGTTACTTAATTCTTTAAAATAACACGTGAGTTAATTTAATTATGAGAGCACTAAAAATAAATAATGCAAAGCAAAATTGTTTTTATTTATTTGTATGCTCATCTATATGTGTATATTTATCCAGATTGTAGGTTTTGAAAGAGGAATGAGTCCAGTAGATTTTTATTTCCCAGAAAAAAATGAACACAGTGCTTTTAATTATGAGCAAGAAGTCTTAAACATGATGCCCAAGTCAGGGTAACTAACTTTTAGTTTTAACTAAATTTGAGAATAATTGGTTACGAATTTTACAGGAAGAGTAGGGAGGATAAAAATAAATCATATTAGAGATATAAGTGAGACCTTCCCTTGATGAAATTTTGATTTGGAGTTTATATTAACACTTAAATAAAATTCTAACACATGTCTCTGAAAATCAAAAAAGACTAGCAAATGTGAAAATGTCTTTCTACCTTTTTCATAGTTTTCACTACATAATAGTAGCCTCCTTTGCCCCATACTTTTTTTTTTTTTTTTTAAAGAGACAGGGTCATCCAGGTTGGAATGCAGTGGCCCAATCATAGATTACTGTAACCTTGAATTCCTGGGGTCAAGCAATCTTCCTGTCTAGCCTCCTGATCAGCTAGGACTATTGGTGTGTACCACCATGCCTGGCTACCCCATAGTTTTAATTAAAATAGCTATCGCACTGTCTTGCCTAGATTTCTCTGTGACATTTAACATTCCTGTATACTGTAATTTTTTGGTGGGGGGAGGGAAGAGAGTAAAAATAAAAGTATATTTTAAAAATACCGTTATTGTAGTATTTTTAATAGTATTAAAAATAAGACGGGGCATAGTGGCCTGTGCCTCTGGTCCTATCTACTCTTCAGCCATCCTTGGGCGGGTGCAGTGGGAAGATCACTCGAGCCCAGGAGTTGGATGCTATATTGTGGTGTGATCACACCTGTTGAGTGACCACTGCATTCCAGCCTGGGCAACATAGCAAGAAGCTGTCTCTAAAAAAAACAAAAATGAAAAAAGTAAAATATAAAGTAAGGAAATATCCCTTTGTTGTACTAAAGTGTATTTAGAGAATGGAATCTCGAGGAGCAAGATGGTGGCTGATTAACAGCTTCCTTGCAACTGGGCACAGTGAGTCTGAGAAGACAAGACTCCAGGCATCTCTGACTGGTGGGATCCGCTCATAAACATGCCTTTGAGGATACAGGGAGTCAGTGAGAGACTTCTGGACCCCATGAGGAGGACAAAAGCTGTGGAAAACTGGCAAGTGGTTGCATGTGTTCGTTTGGTCTAATCCTGCTGGCAGCTGACTCATTGAAACCCTAGTCCAGAGGCAAGGCAACTTAAACAGCAAGAGGAAGTGAAAGGAAAATTAGGACAAGGAAACCGATAAGAAATCACTCACGAGGAAGAATCAGCAGAAAACCCCTGGCAACATGAAAAACCAGTCTAGAGCAACCCCCTCAAGGGACCGTGAGGTAGCTACTGCAGAGGATTCCACCTATAAAGAAATGTTAGAAATGACAAAAAGGGAATTTAGAATACAGATGATGAAAACAATCAAGGAAATGATGGAAACAATGAAGAAAACTTCTGATAAAGTGGAAAATAACCAAAAGGAAATCCCAAAACAGAATCAAATAAGAGATGAACGATATGAAGAATATAGAAAGGATATAGCAGAGCTGAAGGAATTGAAGCAGTCAATTAGGGAACTTAAAGATGCAATAGAAAGTATCAACAACAGTTTAGACCATGTAGAAGAAAGAATCTCAGGTAGAGGACAAAATTCTTGAGATAATTCAGATAGTTAAAGAGATAGAAAGAGAGAAAGCAGAACGTTCACTGAAAGAATAATGGGACTTTATGAAGTGTTCAAACGTACGAGTTACAGGTATCCCAGAAAGGGAAGAAGAATGCCCCAGGAGAATGGAAGCCATACATCTATTATCCTCAGGGGATATGGAGTACCCTAGGGAAATGGAAGCCATATTTATAATATCCTCATATTATAAATGACAATTTCCCAAATATCACCAAAGATTCTGACACTCCTTTCAGAGTGATGTCGGACCTCAGGTTGCCTCAACTCTAACTGAGCTTCTCCAAGACACATTGTGATGAACTTGTCCAAAGTCAAGACAAAAGAAAAGATTTTTCAAACTGCCAGGAGTAAGGGCCAGTTAACCTACAGGGGCAAATCCATCAGTGTGATTGCAGACTTCTCTAATGAAACTTTGCAAGCAAGAAGACAATGGTCATCTACCTTTAATCTACTTAAACAAAACTATTTCCAGCCCAGAATTCTATATCCTGCTAATCTAAGCTTTAAAATTGACAGAGAAATTAAATCATTTACTGATATACAAACATTGAGGAAATTCGCCACAACAAGACCAGCTCTATAGGAAATACTGCAACCTGTTCTACACACAGACCATCACAATGGATCAACAGCAAAGTAAGAACTCAGCAATTAAAGGACAGAACCTAACTTCCACACTGAAGCAAAAGATAAAACTAAGCAATGGACTCTCACAAAAAAAGATGAATAGAACACTACCACACTTATCAATTATCTCAATAAATGGTAATGGCTTGAATTCCCTACTGAAGAGGCGTTGGCTGACTGGATTAAAAAACACAAACCATCCATTTGTTGTCTGCAGGAAACACACCTAGCTTCAAAAGACAAATTAAAACTCCAAGTTAAGGGTTGGAAGACAACTTTTAAGGCAAACAGAACTCAGAAGAAAAGAGGAGTTGGAATCTTATTTTCAGATACATGTGGATTTAAAGCAACTAAAGTCAAAAAAGACAAAGATGGTCACTTTACATTGGTCAAGGGAAAAATACAAAAAGAAGATGTTTCAATTCTAAATATTTATGCACCCAATTTAAATGCTCTCAGATTCTTGAAACAGACCTTATTCAGTCTGAGCAATATGATACCCTATAATGCCATAATAACAGGGGACTTTAACACTCCTCTTACACAGCTGGACAGTATTCCTCTAAAGAGAAATTAAGCAAAGATACCAGGGACTTAAATGAGACCCTAGAACAACTGTGCTTGCTTGACGCATGTACGATACTAAATCCCAAAGATAAAGAATATACATTCTTCTCATCGGCCCATGGAACATTCTCCAAAATTGATCATATCCTAGGCCACAAAACAAACCTCAACAGAATCAAAAGAATTGAAATTTGCCCCTGTATACTCTCAGATCACAAGGCACTACAGGTGGAACTCCACTCCAACAAAAACGTTCAACCCTACACAAAGGCTTGGAAATTAAACAACCTTCTGTTGAATGACAGTTGGGTGCGGGAAGAAGTAAAACAGGAAATCATTAACTTCCTTGAGTATAACAACAATGAAGACATAGCTACCAAAACCTGTGGGATACTGCAAAAGCAGTTCTAAGAGGAAAATTTATCGCTTTAGATGCCTACATTCGAAAAACAGAGCATCAACAAATTCATAAGCCATCTTATGGATTTGGAAAAAAGAAGAACAATCTAAGCCTAAATCCAGTAGAAGAAAAGAAATATCCAAAATTAAATCAGATCAATGAAATTGAAAACCAAAGAACCATTCAGATAATTAATGAAACAGGGAGTTGCTTTTTGAAAGAATAAATAAAATATATAAACCTTTGGCCAGACTAACTAGAAATAGAAAAGTTAAAATCTCTAGTAACCTCAATCAGAAATGATAAAAGGGAAATTACAACTGATGCGACAGCGATGCAAGAGATCATCTCTGACCTTTGAATACTACCAACACCTCTATGCCCAGAAATTTCACAATGTAAAGGAAATGGATCAATATTTGGAATCACACCCTCTCCCTAGACTTAGCCAGGAAGAAATAGAGCTCCTGAACAGACCAGTTTCAAGCACTGAGATTAAAGAAACAATAAAAAATCTTCCAATAAAAAAATGCCCTGGTCTAGATGCTTCACACCAGAATTCATCAAACCTTCAAGGAAGAGCTTATTCCTGTACTCCATAACTTATTCCAGAAAATTAAGGAGGAAGAAATCTTCCCCAACACGTTGTACGAAGCAAACATCATCCTGATACCAAACCGGGAAAAGACTCAACTAAAAAGGAGAATTTCAGACAAATTTCACTCATGAATATAGATGCAAAAATTCTTAACAAAATCCTCGCCAATAGATTACAGCTTATCATCAAAAAAGTCATACATCACGATCAAGTAGGTTTCATCCCAGGGATGCAAGGCTGGTTTAACATACGGAAGTCCATAAATGTTATCCACCATATTAACAGAAACAAAAATAAAAACCATATGATCCTCTCAAAAGATGCAGAAAAAGCATTCAATAAAATCCAGCATCCTTTTCTAATTAGAACACTACAGAGTATAGGCATAGGTGGCACATTTCTGAAACTGATCAAAGCTATCTATGACAAACCCACAGCTAATATTTTACTGAATGGAGTAAAACTGAAAGTTTTTCCTCTTAGAACTGGAACCAGACAAGGTTGTCTTCTGTCACCATTAGTATTCAACATAGTACTGGAAGTTCTAGCCAATACAGTTAGGCAAGACAAGGAAATAAAGGTCATCCAAATGGGAGCAGAGGAGGTCAAACTCTCCCTCTTTGCTAATGACATGATCTTACACTTAGAGAACCCCAAAGACTCAACCACAAGACTCTTGGAAGTCATGAAAAAATACAGTAATGTCTCAGGGTATAAAATCAATGTCCAAAAGTCAGTTGCCTTTGTATACACCAGTAACAGTCAAGATGAGAGGCTAATTAAGGACATAACTCCCTTCACCATATCTTAAAGAAAATGAAATACCTAGGAATATACCTAGCAAAGGAGGTGAAGGATCTCTGTAAGGAAAATTATGAAACCCTAAGAAAGGAAATAGCAGAGGATTTTAACAAATGGGAGAACATACCATGCTCATGGCTAAGAAGAATCAACATGGTTAAAATGTCTATACCCAGTCAATGCCATTCCTATTAAAATACCAACATCATACTTTCAAGATTTGGAAAAAATGATTCTACGTTTTGTATGGAAACAGAAAAAATACTGTATAGCTAAAGGCAGTTCTTAGTAATAAAAATAAAGCTGGGGGCACCACTATGCCAGATTTTAGGCTGTACTGCAAAGCCATATGGTCAAGACAGCATGGTACTGGCACAAAAATAGAGACATAGACATTTGGAATCGAATAGAAAACCAGGAAATGAAACTAACATCTTACAACCATGTAATCTTCCATAAACCAAATAAGAACATACCTTGGGGGAAAGACTCCCTATTCAATAAATGGTGCTGGGAGAACTGGATATCCACATGTAAAAGACTGAAACTGGACCCACACCTATTTCCACTCACAAAAATTGATTCAAGATGAAGAAAGGACTTAAGTTTAAGGCACGAAACAATAAAAATCCTCAAAGAAAGCATAGGAAAAACACTGGAAGATACCGATCTGGGGAAAGACTTCCTGAAGAAGACTGCCGTGGCAATTGCAACAACAACATAAAATAAATAAATGGGAGTTAATTAAATTGAAAAACATCTGTACAGCTATGGAGACAACAACCAAAGCAAAGAGACAACCTACACAATGGGAAAGGATATTTGCATATTTTGAATCAGACAAAAGCTTGATAATTAGGATCTATAGAGAACTCAAATTAATCCACATGAAAAAAGCCAACAATCCCATATATCAATGGACAAAAGACATGAATAGAACCTTCTCTAAAGAAGATAGACGAATGGCTAACATATGAAAAAATGCTCATCATACCTAATTATTAGAGGAATGCAAATCAAAACCACCCTGAGGTATCATCTAACCCAAGTGAGAATGGCCCACATCACAAAATCTCAAAACTGGAGATGCTGGCGTGAATGTAGAGAGAAGGTAACACTTTACACTGCTGGTGGGACTGTAAACTAATACAACCTTTTTGGAAGGAAGTTTGGAAAGACCTCACAGAACTCAAGCTAGACCTCCCATTTGATCCTCCAATCCCATTACTGGGCATCTACCCAGAAGGAAAAAAATCCTTTTTATCATAAGGACATTTGCAGTAGACTGTTTATTGCAGCTCAATTTACAATTGCCAAAATGTGGAAACAACCTAAATGCTCACCAACCCAGGAATGGATTAACAAGCTGTGGTATATGTACACTATGGAATACAATTCAGCCATTAGAAAAAATGGAGACTTTATATCCTTTGTATTAACCTGGATGGAAGTGGAACACATTATTCTTAGAGCATCACAAGAATGGAGAAGCATGAATCCCATGTACTCAATTTTGATATGAGGACAATTAATGACAGTTAATGACACACGGTGGAGGTGGGGGAAGGGGAGAGCAGAGAGACAAAGAAGAAGGGAGGGGTGGGGAAAGGAAGAGCAGAGAGAGGGAGGAGCGAGGGGGGTGGGGTCTTGGTGTGTGCCACACCTTTTGGGGGCAAAACATGATTGTAAGAGGGACTTTAGCTAACAAATGTAATTACTGTAACCTGGTTTCTTTTACCCTCAATGAATCCCCAACAGTAAAAAAAAAACAAAAAACAAGAGAGAGAATGGAATCTCCGAGAGAAAAGTACCTTTGTCTCTAATTTCTTTATAAGTGGTTCTTGTTCATGAATTGTAGCAATAAACCTTAAATATTTGAGAATACTTCTTTCTGGATAAGTACTCTAGAAGTTTTTAAATCTGTTTTCTTTGTTAACACTGACCATAAATTATTATAGTTCTGTTTGCTGTATGATTTCTTATATTCAAAAATGCCAGTCTAATAATGAATACTAGCTTGAAGAACAATAGAATCTGCTCTTTGCTTCTTTGCTTGTATATATTTTAAAATGTAGCATTTAAATTATGCTTTTACTTGCATCTTGTTTGGGCCTTTTTTCCCTTAATATTGATCTTTTTTACTTATGTTTAAGTATCTTATACACATCTTCGTGTTTTTAGGAATGTAAGTGTGAACTGTCTTTGAGCCTGGAAACATCTTAATTTCTCATTATAGGAAATGCTGAAGAAGTGTCATCTTTGTATGGAGTCAATAGTACAAGCCAAAGATAGACAGGCTGCAGAAGCAAACAAAAATGCCAGCATTTTGTTAGAGGAGTTAGACTTGGAAAAGGTAATGATAATCTTTACTTATAAAATCCATATTCTTTTTTCTATCCTGTTTTCTTCTTCCATTAATTTGTAATTGACTTTTTTGGTTTTGTTTTGGTTTTGCTTTAAATTATGTACATGGTTTTTTCCCACACATTTGGCTCAAATAGTAGGGAGAATGATCAGTACTTTAAATATCATTAAAGACATTATCTTTGTAATCAAATTAACAAAATTTTGCTGTAGGAATTGCATTGATCTGGATGTCAAGAAACTTAGCTTCTAATTCTGGATTTTAATCATATCTCAACTAAGGGTCTCTTAACTTTCAACCACATTTATAGTTTTTTGATCCCAAACCTTGTAATTTATCACCAGCAGATTTTTCAGAAGTACCAAAGCATAACCAACTATTGAAATACAACCACTTGGAATGTCTAATGAGTGATTTTTTTTAAGTGGGTAGCATCTTTTTTACTTTCAGGCAGACTATGACATCTTTTTCATCTATTTCCATAGAGACAAAATAGTACAAAATAATGTATAGTTTGGACAATCCTATAGCTGTTTCTTCACCTCCTCTTTTTGCCCACTAACTCTGTATTTGATCTTAATAGAAGTAATTAAGGAGAAGAACTGGTTTGGTGTTGAATATTGTGGAACTACCCTATTTCATTTTTATAAAAAAGCCAAAAATACTATAAAAGTTAACATAAATTTAAATTTATAAAGGAAATACTGCAGTGATTGTTCACATGCCTTTTTAAACCTTGCCTCAGTTCCATTCTTTTCTTACTATGCTTGCTGATTTTCTGAGGGTCTGCATTTTATCCTATAAGTAAAATATGGATTATCCTAAACATTTTATCCTACTTAATTTGAAAGCACTAATTTTTGAAAAATGCATTTAAAATTAGAAGTTCTTTATTTTTAAAAATTTCTAGTTTAGATTCTGAGTAAACTAAAATTAGTGTTTTTGGCCATTTAAAGTTTTAAGAGAATGTGAATGCATTGAGAAAAGATGCTATAATGATCACTATAACTATTATTAGTCTTATTTTTATATTCACTTTCATCTAACACTTGTTTAATGGCTACTAAATAATAGGCAGAATAAAAGGACCAAGTTGTGTGATAGAGTATGTATTCTTCTCAGTAAAAGTATCATTACCCTCATTTTACAGATGGGGAAATGGAATCTGAGAGGTTAAGTTACTAGATTAAAGTAGGCTGAGATTGGAATTAAATTTTTAATTCAAAATCTTATTTCCCCACTTTTTCTGAATCAAATATAACTTAAATCTTTTAAGTTTTTTCTTCTACAGTATACTATTTTTTTGCATTACTGTCTTTTTAAAAGTCAGAATCTTTAATAATTGTTTTATATATCTAGAAAGGGTACTTTATATAGCTAACACATAGATAACTATTATTAAATAAAATCTTTAATTTTTTCATACATTTTATCTTTATACATTACATTCAATGCATTTTGGGATTTACTATATACCTACAGATTATAATTCAAAAAGGAACTTTTAGGGGATCCTATCAAGGATATTTCTTAGTCAACTTCAGTTCACAAATTTTATTATAGTAATAGTTAATTTAAACTGTGAAATACACAAAGATAAAAACATGCTATCACGGTACAATTACTAACATTAAATACCTGGTAAGGGCTTACTTATTATTTATCACTTGCAGTCTTTTTAGCTTTATTCCCTCCCTCCAGACAGTCCTGCCAACACTCTGTGCCTACAGATAAATGATACGATTTATATAATTTATATTATACTACTCTTTCACTGTTTCTTATCCTTTTCTTCTTTTTTCTCACTTGTACCTTAGTAACTTCCTATATCTAGAAAAAAGGTACTCAGTCTTGATAACCAACTTTACTTTAAATATGTGAGAGTTACACTATATTACTGTTGTCCATTTATGATGAATAATAGTTAAAATACAATATTACTCTAATATTCCATTCATCTAAACCACTATTTCTTTTTTTTCTGCAGTTTTTGGCCAGGGCTGGGTTTGAACCTGCCACCTCCAGCATATGGGGCCGGCGCCCTACTCCTTTGAGCTGCAGGTGCTGCCCAAAACCACTATTTCTTAATTTCTTCTTTATCGCAGACTTTTAATACCCCCTCTTCTTCACCTTCAGTAGATAACTTTGCATCCTGAGAAAACTGAAGCATCAAAGGAAACTTAGAAAAGCTTTCCCTCTCCCATCTGTCTACCCACCAATTGCTGGATCTCCTGTCCTTCATCTTCAATAGATGACCTTGTGTACTACTTCAGTGAGAAAATTGAAGCACCAGAAGAAAACTTTCAAAGGCTTTCCCTACCCCATTTGTCCACTTACCAGTATCTGCACCTGTATATATCCTACCAGTGACTAGATACACTTGTGATAACTGGTCTCTCCATTGTTTACTACAGTCTATCTTGTTTTCCCTCTCCTGGATGATGATTCCCATCAGCATACAAGCTTATTTCTCTAAATATCTTCTTTTCAGCCCCCTGACCTCCAACCTGTTAGCTAACGGCCCATTTTTTCTGAATTCTTGATGTCACGTTCAGCTTCTCTCTTTTCTATGCCTTCAATACCCTGAGCATGTGAGCTGTATCAGTGCCAGCATCTCGTCTTGGGCAGACTCTGCATCTGAGCCTTCTGTTCCATCCTCTGCTCCGTGTTCCCACTTCTCACCTGAAATGTGGGCAGTCGGCTTCTTACCAGTGTTCTTGTGGGCGTGTCTTTGTATTTCTGTCTTCAGTCTATTCCTTCTGTGCTCCAGTGTCACTTTTCCATTTTCCCATATTTTTGTAAGTAAATAGATGGCATTCATTTATACTGTCCATAAAAACCTTCAATGCCTCCTTTTTTGTTCTGTTTTAGAGTTTTTCTGGATTTTTTTTTTTTTTTTTAGTTTTACTCTGTTTCACTGGTAGAGTGCCATGGAGTTTTCATAGCTTATAGCAACCCCAAACTCCTGGGCTCAAAGGATACTCCAGGCTCAGTCCTCCTGAGTAGCTGGGCCTACAGGTGGCTACCACAATACCCAGCTAATTTGTCTATTTTTAAAGTAGAGATGGGCTCTCACTCTTTCTCAGGCTGTTCTCTAACTCCTGAGCTCAGGCAATCTACCCTCCACTCCTTACACGAACCCCTTCCACAAAGTCAGTGCTTGTCAGGATGGCCACAGGTGTCTCCTTCACTGAAACTCAGCAGAGAAAGAATGTTCCTGAGGACAGGCCTCAAACTCCATTAAAGCCAGGCTGGGATAAGTTGAGTTATACATGCCCATGCCTAGTTTCTTCTTTTAAACTCTTCTATCAGGCATTACTCCTCCTTCCTTGTGGTAACCCAGAGAGTGAAGGTCGCCAAGTACTGTTTTCTTACCTATACTTCAGAAGAGGCAAAAGCTCCTCTTTAACAGATCTTCAAATTATGTACTTCTGCCGGACCAGCAAAAATTTCTAGGCATTATTATACAGGCAATTTTTGCATCCCAAAGTCTTTCTGCCTGAGAAAGTACAGGTATAGGATATATAGATTCTCCTTCACTGTTTGCATTTTCAGGAAGGCACGACTCCTACCCAAAGCTAGGTAACATGTCACAGGATGGGAAAATTTTTTAGTCGGCCAAACTTTTCAAGAACCTAACTGAGAGATAGTTTGAAAAGGCAAGACAGAGTATCTAGCATAAGCAAAAGACTTGAAAAATGAGGTCAGACTTTCTGAAGATTTGGCATATGTGTTAGTTATTACTGATTTCACTAGCTAGGATGTTGTGACGTTTATTTATAAACTGTATTCGTATATTGAAAACATTAGATTATGGGTAAGGAATACATAATTAAAAAAAAAAACGATTATGAAGGTGATTTTTCTACTTTTCTAAGCCAAAAAAAAAAAAGTAACGGTTAAAATAGTTTAATAAGGGAGGTTATTGAACTTTTAAACTTACTCTTAAATTTTTGCCTTTCTACTCATTTTGTCAAATCGACACAATATGTAGTCATAGAACATAAAATTGGCAGTCTCTGACTTCCTTCTACCCTCCTCTGGTTCTGACCTCCAGAGATAACCAGCCTTTTTTTTTTTTTCATGCCTTTTACAAGTAAACAGCATAGAAAGAGTTTCCTTCCCCTATGAGTCTACAACGTACCTTTTTTTCCTCCTAACAAATGTAATTTTTTCCCCAAATATGTATTTGTTAACACTTTTCAATGGCTGACTAATATTTTGTGAATGTACTACGTATACTATTGTCTATTGAGTTCCTCCTGTTGATAGGTTTACCTATTCATTTTTTGCCATTATAATCAATTTACAGTGAAAATCATTGCACCTTTATTTTTCACTACAGATAGTCATTTCATAGAATAAATTCTTAGGATAAGCAGTTTGTAATTTCGATAGATAGCATTCATATTACTTTTTTCTAAAATGTAAATATTTATAGCCACAGCAATACAGAAGAGAACTCAGTTCTCATACTTGTGCTATTGTGTATGATATCTTTTTAAATGTTACCAAAGTAATGATTGAAAAATGGTTTTGTTATTTCAGCTTACACTTCTTTAATGATTATGACATATGTATCTGTTTATCATTTACCTGTCTTAAACATTAGACTGTCTTTTATCATTGATTTGATCTTGATATTTTAAAAATACTGTCCCTTTACAATGGGTTTGAATATGATCTTGATAAAACAATGAGTTGAATAAGATGACTGAATTTTATGGTATCCTGATTTCCTTATAATAAAATTGATAATGTAACTACCTCTCTAAGATGAATTCCAGTGTTAAATTTGTATTTTATTTATCCTTTAATAGTTAAGAGAGGAAAGTCGGAGACTGGCTTTGGCTGCCAAAAGAGAAAAAAGAAAGGAAAAGAGAAGAAAGAAAAAGGAAGAACAAAGAAGAAAACTAGAAGAAATTGAAGCCAAAAATAAAGAGAACTTTGAACTCCAAGCTGCTCAAGAAAAAGAAAAGCTTAAAGTTGAAGGTACAGTCTCTAAACAGCCATCCAATTTGTTTCATATAATACATTGTAATCAAAATTATATTTACTTAAGTATCAATCACTTAAGATAAAAATAGACTTTTAACTTACTAAGCCTTTAAGGTATAGTTGTGCTTTTTTAATTGACTTCCTCTCTAACTTTTTATTATGGGGAATTTCAAACTTACAAGAAGTGGAAATAATTAGAAGATGAATAGCTGAATACATTCCACCTAGATTTACAAAGTTGTTAACATTTTATCATATTTGCTTTATTTTTTTCTCTCTAGAAATGTACATAAATCTTTTTCTGAGTCATCTGAAAATAAATTGCAGACATCCTGACATTGCACCTGTAAATACTTCACTATACGTCCTAAGGATGACATTTGCTTACATCAGAGTAATACCATTTATAAATACTAATTATTTTTTAAGATATTATAAATAGTAATTCAATAATCATCTATAATATTTTGGAGTAATTCTTAATGTCATCTATAATCCAGAGCATAGTCAGATTTCCTCAAATGAAGGAATTATTTTTGCCTAAATTGAATTGAAACATTGAGATCCAAGTACATTTCTTCTTTGATGTCCGCAGGGGATTGATTCCAGGACCCCTGTGGACACCCAGATCCACAGATACTCAAGTTCCTTATATAAAATGGTGCAGTATTTGCATATAACCTATGCACATCCATTCACATGTTTTAAATCATCTCTAGATTGGTTTTTTTCTTAATATTTTGATCTCAGGTTGGTTGAATCTACAGATGCATGGCTATGGAGGCTGACCGTAATGTGGGGAGAAGTTAGTTGTTACTAACTCGTTAAATATGTATATATGCAGTATGTGTGCGTTCTTCAAAATTTCCCTCTCCTCCAGCCTTTTATTTTAAAGGTTTCTGAACACCTGTACATTGCCTATTTTTAGAAACATTTTGGCACATGAATTTTGTCTTATTTTTCCTCTTCTTTTTGAGTAGTTTGCATAGAAGCTGGACACATCATGTAAAATCACTCCTAAATACTTGAGCATGTATATTCCAGAAAAAGAACATTATTTTACATAATGACAAGAACATTATATCTAAGAAATTTAAATGATATTTGATAGATAATACATATTCATGTTATCCAACTTGTCTTCAAAATATTCTTATAACCACCTGCTCTGTTTTGAATAGGACTTAGGGATGGAGAAGAGAATAGATCAGTCATACTCAACTCATTACCAACAAATGCTGGAATACCTGATGACTTAATGTCTAGTAGTAGTGAAGTAACTATTTTTGGCTTTTGTTTTCTTTGTTAACTATATGCCAGGAAACTTAGAACTTGCTAATCCAATATTGAAACCTTTACAGATGAGCCTGAAGTCTTGACAGAGCCTCCAAGTGCCACAACCACTACTACCATAGGTATATCTGCAACCTGGACAACTTTGGCAGGTTCCCATGGTAAACGAAATAACACCATAACTACAACTAGCTCAAAGAGGAAAAACAGGAAAAGTAAAATTACTCCAGAAAATGTTCAAATTATATTTGATGATCCACTACCAATTTCATATAGTCAGCCAGAGAAGGTGAATGGAGAGTCCAAGAGCAGCAGTACCAGTGAGAGTGGGGACAGTGACAACATGAGGATTTCAAGCTGCAGTGATGAGAGTAGTAACAGCAATGGCAGCCGGAAGAGTGATCACGCACCAGCCGTGGTCGCTACCACTGTGAGCAGCAAGAAACAGCCGTCAGTTCTTGTCACATTTCCAAAGGAGGAAAGAAAATCTGTTTCTGGCAAGGCTTCAATAAAGTTAGTCCCTTTTTATTTTTACTATTTATTTTATCATCATAAAACACCTGTGGCTGACTTATTTGGTAAAGTGAGTAAATTAGCAATTTGCAAACTGAGGATTTCTCTTTTTGCTGAAGAAGGCACACTTTCAGTTGAAGAATAAACTATTGTTTAGATTTTTGTATTAATGAGAGATCACATTTTTACTGTGTAATTTCTTTTTGGTTTGTTAAGCTTAACACTCAAAAGGTATTAATTGTGGTTTTGCAGGGATTATTATGATTCAGCTCTGCTAAATTTGTCCGTTAAGATAGTATCTTCTTAAATTTGGCTCTTCATATATATGTTAAGTATTAAAGAGAAGCAAGGGCGGTGCCTGTGGCTCAGTGAGTAGGGCGCCGACCCCATATACCAAGGGTGGCAGTTCAAACCCGGCCTGGCCGAACTGCCACAAAAAAATAGCTGGGCATTGTGGTGGGTTGCCTGTAAGTCCCAGTTACTCAGGAGGCTGAGACAAGAGAATGACCTAAGCCTAGGAGCTGGAGGTTGCTATGAGCCACGAAGCCATGGCACTTTACCAAGGGTGACAAAGTGAGACTCTGTCTCTAAAAAAAAAAAAAATAAAGAGAAGCAAAAAATAAGGTCCTCATTTTTCACCATATTTAATCTAAAAATAAAATAGTAAGTTAGATCATAGATTACTTTTATTATTTAAAAAGTCTTTTTTTCTTCTATATTTAACGCACTTTTCCTCTCTCTGTCAAAGATTGTCAGAAACTATCAGCGAAGGGACCAGCAATTCTCTATCTACTTGCACAAAATCTGGTCCTTCTCCCCTTTCCTCTCCAAATGGGAAGTTAACAGTAGCAAGTCCCAAGCGTGGGCAAAAGAGGGAAGAAGGATGGAAGGAAGTTGTAAGAAGGTGAGTAATTGTTTCTTTGATCGTTGTTCTCTTTCTTTTGATGTGCCCTATGTCGTACTGATGAAATGCTGTTTACCTTACAATTCCTCCTCCTGTTCTACAGGTCACAAACAAACAGAAGGCACAGTGCTAAATTTGGCCATCAGAGACAACATGTGCCATGTTTTAGATCAGTGGTTCTCAACCTTCCTGATGCCACAATGTATTTTCATTGTTACAAAGGGGTCGGACCTACAGGTTGAGAACTGCTGTTTTAGATGAATAAAAATTATATGTTAATACTTTAAAAATTGGGGGATTTTATATTAAACATTATGGTTTGCGTTTGGTCCCCATAAGTATTGGACTTTGCTGAAGAACTATTTAGATCTTGTTCAACTTTGTAATCCCTTAGTCCAGTATTTAGTAGACATCAGTACATATTAGCATAATTATTACATAAGCTACTTGTAAATATTTGAAGAATGAATAAGTACTGGTTTTAAATTATCGATCTAATCCTCTTTTAAAATCATACCATACTTTTATTTCTAGGGTTTCAGGAATAAAATATTTTAATTTATTTTGCTTAGGATTTAAAAAAAAAAATATGTACCACGTATCAAAGAATAGGTATGCACTCTCTCAGAAGCTTAAAATGAGATAAAATACCTCAGTTGTGGAAGCGATAACCTATTGTACTCTTTTGTTTGTGTTTTTTTTTCAAGACAACGGTTTTATTCTGCTGGAGTATAATGGTATGATCATGGTTCACTGTAACCTCAAACAAACTACTGAGCTTAAGCCATTCTCATGCCTCAGCCTCCCAAGTAGCTAGGACTATAGGCACATACCCCTATGGCTAAATTGTTTTTTTTTTTTTTTTTAAAGTTTGTAGATAGGGTCTTGCTATGGTTGTCCAGACTAGTCTCAAACTATTGGCCTCACGCAATCCTCTTGCCTTGGACTCTCACAGTGCTAAGATAATATGCATAAGCCACCACTCATCCTCATTTTAACTTTTTGATAACTTACTTTTTAAAGAACTTCCCAGTAAATACATTAAAATTAAGCTTTGATGATTTGAGGTAAGAGCTATAATGAACAAAACTTACTAGTTAATCCTCAAATACACTATCTAATTATGTGTATAGTGTAAAACATATATGACTAAACCCTCTTCCACCATATCTGTCTTTATTTCAGTCTCTTGTACACACACATACACATTAATTTACATACATACTGTATAGGGTTTTTTGTTGGTGTTGTTGTTATTGTTTTTGAGACAGTCTTACTTTGTTGGCCTTGGTAGAGTGCTGTAGCATCATAGCTCACAGCAACATCAAACCATTGGGGGTCAAGTGATTCTTTCGCTTCTCCCTCCCATGTAGCTGGGACTATAGGTGCCCACCATAGTGCCCAGCTATTTTTTTTTTTTTTTTAAACAGATGAGGTCTCACTCCTCACTCTTGCTCAGGCTGGCCTTGAACTGTTGAGCTCGGGCAACCCACCCACTTCAGCTTCCCAAAGTGCTAAGATAATAGACGTGAGCCACCATGCCCAGCCAATTTAGTTTCTTTATGTGCGTTTAATATTGTGATATATAAGAAATTCTTAATTAATTTGGAAATAATGATCATTGACCAGTCATGTTCTTTGGGCAAAAAAAAGAGTTGTCAAGAAACTTAGTTGTGTACATAGAATGGCAGAAATCATGTCCCACTTTTTAAAAAAATATGACATTAATTTAACATTTCACCTGCCATTTTAAATAAATAGTTTACTTATTTATTAAAGGATTATTGATTCTCTTTCAGAACTATACTGTGTTTCTTTTAGAGGCATTCTTTGATTGTCTTATCAGAGATTTATATCTAGCTTTTCTGAACTTGAATGTTGAAAATTAAAATGCAAGTTTTTAAGTATTAAATAGGTTTTGCTTTTTTTAAAAAAAAATGCTAGTAGGCTTTTCTATTTCTTCAAATTACTAAGTGTCTTTTAGCAAGTTTTCATATTTGTGGATAATCATTTTAATGCCTCTAGAGAAAGGCAGGGAAATAATAAATTTCAAATAGTAATCTTTTAATTATGTATTAGAAGATATAATGAATGTAAATAATATACCAAAAAGGTACCCACAAGAAGTCTTTTTTGACTCTTCAGTCTAAATTAGCATGTCTTTATGATACCCTTTAGAACACTCATGACATGATGATGTAGTTTTTTATTTTTCATCTACATAGTTAATGTAATGTGCATAGGAACCCATGCCTCTATTATTCACCATTACTGTTTGTGTTAGCACAGTGTGTGCTTTACAGATAAAGTGAGCAGTGATATTCTAGAAAGTAGACACTCTTCGATAGTGAGCTGAGGAGCTATAGTGAAATGTATCTGTCTCCCTGTCTGTTGCTTCTTGTTGCCTTTTATCTGTTCATCTAGATTAAGAGGAAAGAGGCTTATTCAATAATAATCTTTAATGTATTTATAGAAAAACATTTTAGCAATATTCTTTCCTTTTCTTAATTCACAACTGCTAATGTTTATGATTAATTTATCTTTATAACTTTTGAATAGGTCAAAGAAAGTATCTGTTCCATCAACTGTGATATCCAGAGTGATTGGAAGAGGAGGCTGTAATATCAATGCTATTCGGGAGTTCACTGGTGCACACATAGATATCGATAAGCAGAAAGACAAGACAGGAGACCGGATAATAACCATAAGGCAAAAATTTTATCTCTTAATGTTTTATTTCTACTGTATTGCACCGTAGCTTAATGAAATACATGCTTTTGAATTTGCAGTGGAACTTTATGTTATGTAGTACACTTTTTTAAATGGGAGTGTTATTAGTGTTTGAGGGAGAAAGTAAGATTACAGTTTCTCTTTTTCTAGATAATACACTCCTTTGAAGGGTTTTAGAGGGTTTTGTGGGGAGTTTATGTATATGCATGTGGTAAAGGTTTAGATCATCTTTTCTATACTTAAACTGTATAACCATTCTGTAAAATTTGTTCTGAGACTTTTAAGGAGTTTCTAACACATTAAAGTATGGGTTTCTGTATTTCAAATTAGCCTTAGAGATTTGTTATTCTGAGATTGTCTCCTTAGAATTGAGCTCTTAAGGTTTAACTCTGAGGTGAAAAGCTGACTTACCTTGAATGACGCACCTAATGTGTGTGCCTGATTATCCATGAAATAAAACTGATAGACAAAGAAATCATGAAGATGTTTTTATGTGGCAGTTACAGATTTATTTGTGAGAAGCTGGTGCCCTTTTACAGTGTATTTTTGAAGGCTGATAGTTACCTCCCATCTCAAAAGTGAGGTGTCCCTTAACCATCTTCAGATTCCACTCATCGTCCTCTCCTTAGTCTTCTTTCTCCCTGGAGTAGTTGGTAGTTATCACCTGCCTTTATGAATAATTTTCCCCTGGGATTTCTGCAAGGCTTTCTTTCCAGTCATATATTTTCCTAAAGGTCCAACACTAGGACTTGATGGTATGGCTATTGTTGGCATTATCAGGATTCCCCCCCTCATTTTGAGACTTTGCCCCAGGGGGTTATAATAATGATCCTTTGTCCATGTGCTGTGGCTCCACTGCTCTCTAATTCCAGCACTTTAAGTGGGAGAATTGCTTGAGGCCTGGAGTTCGGGGCCATCCTGGTTAATGTAAATGAGACCTTCTTTTTATAGAAAATTGAAAAATTAAGTGGGCATGGTAACACATGCCTATATTGCCAACTACTCAGAAGGATGGGGCAGGAGGATTGCTTGAGCCCAGGAGTTTAAGGTTGCAGTGCACTGGGTTCACACCACTGCCCTCCAGCCTGGGTGAAGCAGTACAAGGGCCTGTCTCTAAAAAGAAAAAAGGAAAACCAATCACCCTGCCAACAGAGAAATTGCTAATGAATATGTAGTATATGAGTGTAGTCTCAAATGCCTGGATTTAAGATGAAATACTGTTTTCTTACTTTGTTGTATTATTTTGTTTCCTTATATTATTTTTAGCATTAATCAACTGTTTAACTTTCAGTAACATGATGGAGTATATAGGCTTTTATGTGTAGTAGTTTTTCAAACTATAGGGCATTTTACAGTAGGAAAATGATTTCTTAGTCCGAGAAAACAATAGTAAAATAAATTTCCGGAAAATAAATCATTTACTAGTCCTGTAAAATAATAGCATGAATTCAGGACAGTTTATAGCTTTTTTTGCAGACTTTCTGAAGAATGTCAGAAAATTACTACTTAACTTGTGTTCCCTGTTCTCTGCATGTGCATCTGTATGTGCCTGCCCACATACACACAGGAGGATTTATGCTTTACATAGTAAAAAGTAGAGGCAACTTGACTAATGTCTTTTGTTGTTTGGTGCATTTATAGGGGCGGCACTGAATCAACAAGACAAGCAACTCAGCTGATTAATGCTCTGATCAAGGATCCAGACAAAGAAATCGATGAACTTATTCCAAAGAATCGTTTGAAAAGCTCCTCAGCAAATTCCAAACTAGGGTCATCAGCACCTGCTACCACTGCTACTAACAGCTCCCTAATGGGGATTAAAATGACGACTGTAGCTCTGTCATCAGCATCTCAAACTGCCACAGCACTCACTGTGCCTGCCGTTTCTTCTGCATCCACTCACAAAACCATTAAGAACCCAGTGAATAACGTGAGGCCTGGTTTTCCAGTTTCTCTTCCATTAGCATATCCTCCGCCACAGTTTGCACATGCTTTGCTTGCTGCTCAGACTTTCCAGCAGATCCGTCCACCAAGGTTGCCCATGACCCACTTTGGAGGTACTTTTCCACCAGCTCAATCCACTTGGGGTCCTTTTCCTGTCAGGCCTTTGAGCCCTGCCAGAGCTACTAACTCGCCTAAGCCTCACATGGTGCCTCGCCATAGCAATCAGAATAGCAGTGGTTCTCAGGTGAATTCAGCAGGTTCTTTAACTTCAAGTCCAACAACTACAACCAGTTCATCAGCTTCAACGGTGCCTGGTACATCTACAAATGGCGGTCCAAGTTCACCTTCTGTCAGAAGGCAGCTTTTCGTCACAGTTGTGAAGACATCCAATGCCACCACAACAACAGTCACAACCACAGCAAGCAACAACAGCACTGCACCCACAAATGCCACATATCCTATGCCTACTGCCAAAGAACACTACCCAGTATCATCCCCTTCCTCTCCATCACCACCAGCCCAGCCGGGAGGGGTGTCTAGAAATAGCCCTTTGGATTGTGGATCAGCATCTCCCAATAAAGGGGCAGCTTCCTCTGAACAGGAAGCAGGTAGTCCACCAGTAGTAGAAACAGCAA
The DNA here is from genome assembly GCA_963574655.1 of Perodicticus potto. Classification (NCBI taxonomy): domain Eukaryota; kingdom Metazoa; phylum Chordata; class Mammalia; order Primates; family Lorisidae; genus Perodicticus; species Perodicticus potto. The sequence continues at coordinate 2,599 of CAUYRH010053858.1, read as the reverse complement.
ACAGTAGACCTCCAAATGGCAGCAGTTCTGGGAGTTCATCAGCTCATTCTGCTCAGCAGCAGCCTCCGGGATCTGTTTCTCAGGAGCCAAGACCACCTCTTCAGCAGTCTCAGGTTCCTCCCTCGGAAGTGAGAATGACTGTTCCTCCTTTAGCAACTACAAGTTCTGCTCCAGTGGTGGTGCCTTCTACTGCCCCAGTGACTTACCCTCTGCCTCAGACACAAATGGGATGCCCCCAACCTGCTCCTAAAATGGAAACCCCTGCTATTCGACCACCCTCTCATGGCACAGCTGCCTCTCACAAGAACCCAGCTCCAGTGCAAAGTTCATCTGTTGCAGTCCTCAGTGTCAACCACATTAAAAGACCTCACAGTGTTCCCTCTTCTGTTCAGCTACCTTCAACCTTAAGTACACAAAGTGCTTGTCAGAATTCTGTACATCCAGCAAATAAGCCTGTCGCCCCCAACTTCAGTGCCCCGTTACCATTTGGGCCCTTTAGCACACTGTTTGAAAACAGTCCTTCTTCTGCTCATGCCTTCTGGGGAGGATCTGTTGTTTCATCTCAGTCAACACCAGACTCTATGCTATCAGGAAAATCCTCATATTTGCCAAATTCAGATCCTTTACATCAGTCTGATACTTCCAAAGCTCCAGGTTTTAGGCCACCATTACAAAGACCCTCTCCAAGTCCCTCAGGTGAGTTTATATTTTCCTGTTCTCTACAGCTACTCGTTTACATGGATGATGTAAAAATTCTCGGTCATTTTCTAATGTTTTTACTCTATGACTAGGTGTCTGTCCAGTTAGCTCAAATGCTATTGTGTTAAATAAAAAAATACATAAATATTTATATGTATTATCTTCTCAGTTGACCTAGTCATGATTTAAGTGCTGCTTAGACACTTGTAGCAAGTGGCTATCATAGTAGACAGCAGAGATAAAGAATATTTCCATTATCATAGAAAGCTCTGTTGGACAAGACTGATTTATAAAGGATCTTGTAGGCTGTTGATTTTTGTTTTACTTTTTACTTTAAAACGTTTTTAGATTTATAGGAGAGTTCTTCTGTAATTTCTCTAGGTTCCCCTAATGTAAACATCTTATATAACCATGATACGTTTTAAACCTAAGAAATTAATATTGGTAGAGTACTACAAACTAGACTACAGATTTTATGCAGATTTCATCAGTTTTTCCAAAAATTTCCTTTTTCTGTTGCAGGATCCAATCCAGGATGCCAATTTGCATTTAGAACTATTGTGTTTTAATATGAGCATTTCACGTAATTAAAGACAGTTCATGTAAGAGATTGACACTGTGGTCACTATTCTGCTGGTTTTACATTTTAAAATATTTGGAAAAAATGTTTTAAGAATAATATGTGACTCTAACATTATGAAATTCAAAGATAAAATATGAATTTCAGTCTTCATAAATAAAGTTTTAATGAAACACAGCTATGCCCATTCATTTGTATATTGTGCATGACTGCATTTGTATTATAATGACAGAACTGAGTAGTCGGAACAGGGACTACATGACCTGCAAAACCTAAAATATTTAGTATTTGGCCCTTTTAAAGAAAGGTTGCCAACCCCTGATCGAAGTCATTGGAGATACGACATTCTGGGACAAGAATTTCTAAGTTTAATGGCAACTGAATATGATTTTTATTTATTTCTGTAACATGTAAATAAAATTTAATAAACATAGAAATATGTATTTCTTTGCTAGAAATTGATAGGAATATTTATGTGTACTTTCAAAAACACTTTCTCTTGAGTACAGAAACAATAATAGAATCAATATAATTGGGTTTCATTAGATCATCATATGCTGTAATACATGGGAAATGCTTTAATGTTTGGAATTTAGTGAAAATACTTTGCCATTCCAAAATGTGATAAATCTAAGTGTGTTGAGAACAGCTAAAATTAAGATTCAGAAAAAAAGGAAATTATTTTAAGTGAAAGTATAGAATAAAGATGAGCTCTATAAGAGAGGTGAGGTTTATTGGGGTGGAGTACAGTTGAGTAGAGCCAAAATTAACATTTAAATTTAAATTTAAATTAATTTTCAGTTGCTTGATTCAGGTCTCTTTGATCAGCTTTACTTTCATTACATAGGAAATCTTTCTTTCATTTTCTCCTAAATTTCTTCATAATACTAATTTTCATTTCTCTCTACTTTTTCCTAATTCACTTTGTGTTCTGTGTATGTCTTTCTTTGCTTAACTAACCTTTCTTATATAAATAATTTGACCATTTTTTAGACTCAGATTTTATGTCAAAAATTTTTAAGCCATGTAGAAATTTATGGAACAGAATAGACAGCACAATAAATACCTGTGTTCTCCTTCACCTGTGTTCTCCTTCACCTGTACACTCCTTCACCTGTATACTCATTCACCTGTGTTCTCCTTCACCTGTGTTCTCCTTCACCTGTATACTCCTTCACCTGTATACTCCTTCACCTGTGTTCTCCTTCACCTGTATACTCCTTCACCTGTGTTCTCCTTCACCTGTATACTCCTTCACCTGTGTTCTCCTTCACCTGTATACTCCTTCACCTGTGTTCTCCTTCACCTGTATACTCATTC
>CAUYRH010053857.1:0-18455 GCA_963574655.1 Perodicticus potto | reverse complement strand
ATGACGGCTGCAACCAAAAAATGGCCGGGCCTTGTGGCGGGCGCCTGTAGTCCCAGCTACTTGGGAGGCAGAGGCAGGAGACTCGCTTGAGCCCAGGAATTGGAGGTTGCTGTGAGCTGTGATGCCACAGCACTCTATCCAGGGTGACAGCTTAAGGCTCTGTCTCAAAAAAAAAAAAAGATGTTGGTTAATTTCCTTGTAGGGGTGTGTGTGCGAGAGAGAGAGAGAGAGAGAGAGAGAGAGAGAGAGAGAGAGAAGGAGGAAGGGAGGAAAAGGGCGAGGGGAGGGGAGAGGAGGGGATGGGAAAGAGGAGAGATGCACTCCAAAACAGGGATCAAATCTGTATAGCACATAGTGTTGCAGTTTTATTCACTTGTCACTGGTTCTGATTACCACTAGTTAGTTGACCCCATCACAGGAAGTGCCTTTGCCAAGTGAATTCCCAGCTGATGGACATTTGGTCTTTTTACTAAGTTCCTGATGTTATAAACAAGGCTACAGGAAATACCTTTAAAAGGAAGTCTTCATCTGTGTCTTTATATCTTTATCATTTCCTTAGAATAGATTCCGAAAGTGGGAGTTGGTGTTCAATGAGTAGGAGTGTACTAATATCTTTGATACATATTTCCAATTGGTTTTGCTTTTCTGAAAGTCTGCACTAATTTATGGCAGTGTAGTAGGGCAATCATAATCACAGCCTTAGGGTAACATAATTTTCAAAATATTTGCTAATTTTGATAGGTAAAATGATATTTTGTTATTGGTTTAAATAATACTGATTTAATTTTTAGTATTTTAATGTGTGTTTTATCCATTTTTATTTCTTTTGTGAGCATTGATTCAGATTCTTTATTCATTTTGCTATTCTCCCCACCCCCCATTTTCTTATTGCTTTGTAAGAACTCCGTAATATCAACAGTACAACACTGTTGTGAGTGTTGCAGACATTCTGTGATTTGCCTTTTAATTGCATTTCAATGATGTCTTTCTGGCATGCAGACGTTTGGGTTTTTATGTGCTCAAATCTAGCAAGCTTTTTCTTTGGATTCCTTCTCTCGCTTTTATGTTCAGGGAGCTCATCTATGGGATCATCCCCTAACCCGTAGCACCTTTGAAGTTTCATTTTTAATGGTTTTAGGTTTTATATTTAATTCTTTAAGCCATCTGGAATTAATTTTGGTCTAGGTTGAAGGGAAGGCTCTAACTTCACCCCCCACCCCCACTCCTCCAAAGCGGACCATCTGATCTGGCTCTATTGACTAATCCTTTCCAAACTCCTAATGTGCACAGCTTTCCCCCACTCTGCAGGGTTGGAATAGAGGAAGGGGAGAGAGGGAGGGAGGAGGAGCAGGAAGAAAGGGAGCGAAGCTCAACCCACAAACCGAAGCTGCCCGGCAGTAGGTGCTGCACAGACTTTTGTCACCAGTGAGGCGATTCCCTGTGTGATCCCCAACCGCACAGCAGAAACCTCCAGGCACACTGATCATCAACAGAGCACAGAGAATCTGGCCAGGGGCATTTCTGGCTCCAGCTCAGAGGCCTCTGACACAACTGGAGCTTAAACTGAGTTATCACCCTGGGTTGGGGGGAGATGGCAAGTGTCTTTGTTCCTTAGGCACTCATGTGGATTCCAGAATGCTTTGTCGTGTTTCCATTCCAGCGCGCGCGCTCTCTCTCGCTCTCTCTCTCTCTCTCTCTCTCTCTCTCTCTCTCTCTCTCTCGTATGTGTGTGAGAGATGCCCATTCCCCAGGAATTCTCAGAGACATGTGTCTTATCACCTGTCTTCTGGGGACCAGGCCCTCGTGTGCCATGTTGGCTGACTATGAGATCCTCTTGCTGGCTCCCACGCCGCCGTGTCCTTCATTTAAACACTCACTGTCTGGCCTGTGTCAGCGCTCAATCAGGACGCCTCCTTGTCCTCTAGGAACTCACAGTCTGAAATTACTTGTGGCCAATAGATGTTTCACTCCGGCCTTAGGCCAGAGCACAACCTGCGGGGGGCTCTCTGCTTGGGACTGCGACTCTGAGTCCACCTGCTAAACCTACGAACATTTACTCAACCAGCATCTCCTAAGTGCCTATGACGTAGGTGCTCATGAGACGCTGGGGAGAAAGGAGGGCAGACGTTTGATCAATGCATGTACTTACAAATGTGATAGTGCTAATACTTTCTATGGCAGTGTGGGAGGGCCACGATAATGTGTATAGGTACACAATGATGTATGAAGGTCCCTGCTAGGTCTCTAATCCCATTGCCAGGGTAAGAGGCACCTGCTGAAGCTTCCCCAGGATATGGAAGCCCTGGGAGTCAACCCGAGACAGTCTGCTCTCGCAGGCTCCCGGTCCTTCCCAGGATGGGGCACTACCCCGAACCCTCATCTTTCCCCCTTCCATCCCATCCACCGACGTGCCCATCCCTGCACCCCGTGCAGTGGCCTTCATGCGTTCTAATATTAAAGACCTCACTCGAGTGTTTTCTTTTTCCTTCTAGGTCCCTTGCTGCCAGCTTACCTCTGCCAGCACACCTGCCTATCCCCAAAGAGCTCCTCATACTTACCTTTTAGTACAGTGATGACTTTGGCATTGGATGCTTTTTGCCCTTAGTCCAGAGGGGGGTAGCCATATTACATAGATAACTGGGTGTGGTGGTTACTTACCTTCAGCCTGGGTTGATGTGTAGATAACACGCCTGGAAAGAGTGGTCACTGATGCAAAGATTTGCACAGTAGAATCATAATAAGCCTCTCTTTCTCCTCTATACACCCCCAGTGTAATTATTATTGACATTCTGAGTAATCTATTGTTATGATTTTCCAAAGAAAGACCCTCATCTTCTGCAGACAGTCTTCCTACGCAAATGTCCAAGGAAAGTTCCAATGTTTCTCTTGCTTGGAGCTGTGTCTGTATTTCCAAGGACACATGGAAGGCAGTTTACACTCTGTTCATGCTGCCCCTAAAGTGTGGGAAGAGGGAAACAGACATAAGACATTTTAAATAGCATTTTCTTTTCACTAGCCCCAGATCCCATTGGTTCAAGGAGTGTCAATTTGTCTACCTCTCTGCTTCTCTTCTGATGTGGCCAGGGGAGCTCAGTCCTGAGTGCCACATACTAGGTAAAAGGAATCATATTAACAACAAAAGCATTGTGACAGCAGGTGCCAGGCACTGTGCTGGGTGGCTGCTGGGTCATCTCATCCACCGTCACAACACCCGATTGAGGGAGGCACAGCCTTCATCATACCCATGTCACAGATGGGCCATGACAGATCACGGGAATTAAGAAACTGGCACAAAGTCACGTGGGTAGTAAGAGATGCAGCTGGGGCTTGAACCAGGTTTTCTGGCTCCAGAGTCCCACTTAGTAAATGCCGGAGCTGCTCTGCCTCTAAGGTTGAGGCTGAGTTAATGGAATTGCCACAGAGCGTCTTGTATGGTGCCTATGAAACATTCCCAAACTTAATCGTGGTAGTTTTTCTTGCTGAAATTCCTTGCTTATGGTACAGCTGTCCCTGGGCTGTGTCCTAATGGGGTCCTGGCCCCTCTGTGGTGCCTCCTTCTAGCATCTGGGGCCAGTTGATGTCCACATGCAGGGCAGCCCTCACTTGCATGAGCAGCCCAGAGCCGAGGGCAGTAGATAATTACGTTTCTCTAGACGGATGGCCACCCTGTTTCTTTGACTTAATTGGGTGGTGATAAGGGCTCTCTCCTGCCTCTTCCTGCTTGCTCCATCCTCCCAGCTGGGGCCTGCCTCATCCCATTTCTCAACCTCCCACCTTTCCTGGACCCCCACTCTTGCCAGCAGGGACTGAGGCTCTGCTTCCTTATGGCCATAGCTGCCGGCTGTGGGCTGTTCTGAGTGTTACCTTTCAAGTGGGGCTGACTCTGGCCAACTTGTGGCTGCAAGTCACCTCCCCATAGGCTGCCATAAACTAGAGCTGAGAGGTCAAGAAGTTTCTGAGACACTTTGGAATGTAAATGGCCACTAGGACCACTGTAATTTTGGCAGAGAGAATAAGTCCAGTAAATGGCCAAAGGGAAAGAAACTAAGGTGAGAGAGGGGAGTCAGGAGCAGAGGGTGGGGGGAGGCAGCTGGAGGTGGCTACAGATACAGGTGATTCTCCCATGGCCTGGGGCAGGGCCAGGAGGGGGGACCTCTGCGCTCTGCATTCTTCCTGCATGTCCCACCCATCTTCTCTGTTCCTACAGAGTGGCCCCGAGGCATTTGGACTACACCCTGGCAAGGACCAGCTCTTCCTAGAGGGCCAGTAAAGGCCAGGACATGGCTCTGACCTGCCCACAACTGGCCACGTCCAGTGAGTTAACAGAGAGGACCAGAACAGAGATCGGAGTTCATTGGGTATTTCTGTGCATCCCGAGTGGAGCACAGAGCCCCATGCTGTGAACAGGCAAGTTCAATTTGGTTGAACGTTACACAGTGTGGCTAAATAACAGCTGTCAACAGAATCCCCAGGAAGACTTGTTAAAATGCAAATTCCTCTTTCTACCCAATATAGTCCCAAACCCAGTGAAAATTAACACACTCTGCCAAGTACTGCTCTGTGCACTATGTGTGTTAACTCACTTAGACCTCACAGCCTACAAGGCAGGAGCTACTATCATCCTTCCCATTTTACAGATGGAGAAACGGGCTTAGGGAGAGTTGGGAACTCGGCCTGATCACACAACGAGTAGATGGTAGAGCTGGGATCTGAACTCAGGCTGGGCGGCTGCAGGGCCACGCCAGTCTGAGGACACACGGAGACAGAGAAGCCTCTCTACTCCCAGGAATGGCTCTTCAACCCCCTGGGCTAATTAGTGCTCAATTACAAGTCATGAGCTTAAAGGAAATAGTATTCATCTATAAAATTCACATTACAGTGGTTCCTGGTGGATCAGCCACCTTGCTGCCCTGTAAATGATGTAATGATGTGGTATTATCTTCCCACACTCAATAGGCTTTTAACCTGTTTGGGAGTCAGTGACCCCTTTGAAAATCTAAGGAAAGTATGGATTTTGTCCACATAACAAAAGACACCCATACACATTTTGTGTATAAGAGTAGCGATTCCCAGGAAATCTATGAATGCTGTGTTGAGAACCTCAATCTACATGAATCCATTAATCTACCCTAAACCAAGTTTCCCCTCTCCTCTTCTCTTTGTCTCTTAAAATTCTTAGCAAGAAGGAAAGCATGCCTAGGAATTATTTGATTGAAGTGAAGGTATTAAGTGAAGTGAAATAATTAAGGCACAACTTTACTTTTCTTTGGTACTTACAAACATCCATCTTAATTAAAGTGCTCGTTACAAAGCCAGAGCTCAGGGCTGCCAGGAGGCAGGATAAGACAGGAAACCCTTTGAGATTATGAGAGGTCGTTGCTTGCTGACCTCAAGATTCTCATTACTGAAGTGACCCTCTGCCTTGGGTAGCTTAAGAAAGATTCTCTCTGGCAGCAGATGGGGTATTTTTGCTGTTTCTTTGAAGCCACCTTTTGTTAGAAACAGCAGAGTTACCTTATCATATATTATTCAACAAATGTCCTTTTGTGAACATTCTGTCTTGGGTAAGTAGGTTAATCAATTAAGAAACACCTTGTGAATCAAACACTAATCCAGGTGTGCTGTGAGAGTGTTTGCAGATGTGGCTAACATCTGCAATCAGTAGACTTCAAATAAAGAAAATTATCCTCCACATGCAGATGGCCCTCTTCCAATCAGTTGAAGACCTTGTGACCAAAGACTGAGGTTTCCCAAAGACAAAGAAATTGTCTCAAGACTGAAGCATCAAACTCTTGTCTGAATTTCCAGCCTGCTGGCCTGATCCCAGACTTTAGACTTGACCTCTACAATTGTGTAAGTCTAGTTCGTAAAATAATTTTTAAAATAGATGATGATGAAGAAGATAGATAGATAGATAGATAGATAGATAGATAGATAGATAGATAGATACACACATACATACATACATACATGACAGATTTCTCTCTTTATCTCTATCTATATGTATTTCCTGTGGGTTCTCTGAAGAACCTTAATGATACACAACCCAAAGAGCCCAGCCATCTATGTGGATGACATTTGCTCTGTAATAAATGAAAGAGTTGTATGTTATCAAATGTCACCTGCTTATCCACACCCAAGTTCAGGGCTCCAGGCCCCTGGGAGAAGAACTGCGACCTAGTTAGGAGGTAGGTGGTCAGCCTGGTCCTTCTCAGCTATACTGTTCATCAGTATCACTGATGGGAGTGGGAGAAGAAGGGGAGGGACAGTTAGTTAAAAATTCAGCTTCTCAGAGTCCCATATCTCAAAGTTCTGGATCTACAGGTCTGGGCACAGAGGTCTGCATTTTAATAATCCTGAAGAGCCATTCTCCTGCAGGTGGCCCGTTAGGAAATAGACATCCAGGGAGGCCTCCAGACCAGACCCAAGTCCATTCTCATCCTCAGAATTGTCCTGACAGGTCCTTTAAGTCCCCAAGCTGGGACTCTTGACAAGGTTTATGCCCTGGTCCTGGCCTGATGGTGCCTGTTGAAGTCCAAGGCCTGGGTGCACAGGCTGGCTCTACAGTTCTCACAGATAGACCCAGCTAAGCTCCTGGGCTGTTAGACCAGACTGTGTCATGTTCAAATCCAAGATGGTTTTTTATAGATTCTTCTCACAGTTGCAGGGCAATGAAAAGTTGACTCTTCTCACCATTCCTTTCCTTCTGCAATTGTGGTACCATCTTCCAACACTATATACAATGGACCTACATCACTTACCAGTCCAAAAGCAGGTTGATTTCACCTCCTCCTGTAATTCCAAGTTTAATCAGTAAAATATCAGTGTCTTTGTTTTAGTACCATGGTGGCCTCACAGTTTGATACTAATCTGCAGCGTCATGTAATGGTACAAACTAAGCAGAATAGAAAGGAACCCAAGGCTCACCCCAGGCACCGGTCCTGCACCAACACATCTTCAGGCCATCCTTCCCTCCCGAGCAGCAGCACCCTGGTGCATGCAGAGGAGCCTTGTCCCTCTTCCAACTCCCAGCCCTGCCCAACCTCAGGGTGTATGTTCCCATTAGACGGTGAGAACATTGCTTGCCTGGATAAAGAATGAGGCTATTAACATTTGACTGGAGCTTTATTGAAGTCTTTACTGGGAATTGAACAATCAGGACACTAAGAGGGTTACAGGGGCAGAGCAGAGAGGACAGGGGAGTGGTCGTGTCATGAAACATGGAGATATGGGAGCAGAGCCCTCTCTCTGCAGTGTTTGCTCAGCCTTCCAGCAACATGATCTCTGTTATCTTCCAGCGCTTGTTTATTTAACCCCATCTCTTATCTCTGGCCTCTCCTAGACGTGGACCTGGAAAACATCTGGAAAAACAGTGCTGGGCTGCCCCGGCCAGTGCTAGAGGCCTCACAGAGTCTGTTTAGTTTTGATTTTATCTTGTTTATAAAATCCATATGGAGAGAGAAGGAAAAGGGGAGTGTAGGGGGGTGGGGACCCTCCAGGCTGCTACAACAGTGGGTTTGCTCCTGGCAGATGTGGCGTCTCTTCTGGGCCTGGGACTTGGCTTTGCCAACTCCATTGCTCACAGTGTCTCCCCAGGTCAGTCCAGTTGCTTATTTGAGCACTTAGAAGAAGAGGAAGTTAAAACTCAGACTTAAACTTCAGTATTGAGATTGTCACCAACTTGATCATCTGAGCCTGTCCATTCCCATCAACCAAAGAGAACCGTATCTAATACAAACCAGGGCTCTGAAGACCTGATCCAGATCTCTGCTACCTGCTGGCTGTGTGACCTTGAGTGATCTCAAGGTCAGCCTCTCTAAGTGTCAGTTTTCTCATCTGAAAGGGAGAGGTGGGGCCCTAAGAAATATTTGTGACAGCTTGGCACGTATTGAAAGCTTGGGAAATTTAGCTAGTTGGACTTATTCTGTGTCTGAAGAACAAATGACTTCATCTTAGAAGTGCCGTATTTCCTTTCCTGTCACTGCCCTCCCTACCTTGTTGGGGGAATTCATTACAACAAAGGCTGTGAACACACCTTGCAAATATGACCCAATCTTCCTGCAATGCAAGGGTCATTATAATTACCTGCCAAACACACATCTTGCTTTTTTTCATCTTTGTCTCTCCATCTGGAATATCCTCCTTATCCCCCTCCCATTTTCTGGTTCAAAATTTTCCAACTAAATTCCCTCCAGGAATCCCTCTCCAGCCTGCACATGGCTTTGGTTCTTTCCTTTACTGAACGCATGGAGTTACAGGTTTCCACCCTGACTCCATCATTAGAATCTAAGTTCTTTTAAGGTTGGGAGCTATGTCATGTTCTTTCAGGAGTCCTAGGGTCTAGCAGAATACTTTTGATGGAGTAAGGTCCCAGTGAATCAATGGATGGGCGAATGGATGGATGGATGGGTGGATAGATGAATCAGTGGTTGAATGGACTAGAGAATTTTGCAGACGTATCTCAAGAGCCATCAGCAGTTGACGTCCATCTCTCTGTGTCTAAATGCTATGCTAAAATGATTCCCTTGTCTTCAATTGACATTTATCACTGATTGGTATAATAAGCATAAAAGGACTTAGGGACTTTTAGCAAAAGGTTAATTCACTCAACTCCACACCTACAGTGTGGTCTTGGGAGATTTCAGGCCGCGTTTGGTCTTCTTCAGGGGCGTCTGTCTGCAGCGGGATGGATGCTTATCCCATCTGGAAGTCACACGGGGTCTGTCTCACTTTTCCAACCCCCGTGGAACAACTGCAGTGGCAAACCCCACCAAACATGGGCAGCCTTAGTGTTTAGAGAGTTTCTCAGTGTCTTTTATGAATCTCTCAGGCTGTGGGACAAAATTACTCCTGGTTAAGATGGAACGTGGTGTTTAACAAAGATCGCTGGGTTGGAAACCGGGACATTTGCTCTTGGCCTCATTCTGCTACTAATTTGCTCTGGGATTTGGTGCCAGACACCTCCCTGGACCTTAGCCTCTTTGTGAGAAAAAATGGGGACTGTACAATGTCAAGGGCCCGTTCAGCTCCACAAGGCCTAATTTCATGTCTGTGAGGCTAGCGGGCTCCAGGCCCTTTACTGGGCCCCACACGACTCATAGGCCCTTCTCTGCATCCTCCTGCTCGGCCTCTTTGCCCAGGAACTTCCCACCAGGAGGGGATTGCAGCCCAGGCGGGGAGCAGTGCAGCGCAGTGGTTACCAGTGCAGAATTCGGTTCTGTCCTATACCAGCTCTGTGGCCTTGGGCAAGTTCCTTAACCTCTCTGTGCCTCAGTCTCCTCGTGCATAGAATGAGATAACAGAGGGGACGCCCTGCTAGGGCACTTAGAGAATGAAAGGGCATAATACACATGAAGTGCCCAGTGCAGAGGATGAGCTGGGAGACGTGAGTTATCGTTACATTTACCAGTGACTCTGGTGGCAGAGGCCACAGCTTCTGTGAGCTGCCTCAACACCAGACTTTTGGATCCATAGGTTCTGGTTCTTAAATGCGTGCTTAGTCTCTGTGCTCTTGATGTGTGTCTTGGCCAAGGATGTCACTCCAGTGGCTTAAATTAAACCACTGTCTGGATAAAGAGGGAGCCCTGTTCTAAGAGACAGACATGAGTGGGCTTTCTCTATCTCTTTCCTTTGTCCTTGTGGCCCTGGGGACACTTTTACCTGAGCAGAGGAGCTCTGACCACCGATGTGGAAGTGGCCGCACTCCTCCTGAGTGGCAGTAATAGGAAACTGTATCAGATCCGGAGCTCTGGGCCCGGGAGGGCTGCTTTAGCACAGGGGGGCCTGGAGGAGGTGGCTGTTCCCCAGAGGAGCATTGTGAGAATGGCTTTGTCCCCTCTGCCTGCTGGACTCCTGCGTGCCTTTGAGCAACAAGGCAGCAAAGTTGTCCCTCTGTCCACAGAGGAGGAAAATGCAGCTGTCCCGCTGGTGGCAGGAAAAGGAGCTCTCAGTTGGCATCACAGCACAGCCTGCCAGGGCTGCTGGAGCCGAGCACCACTCACCGGGGGCTTAGACCGCAGAAACTACTGTGTGTGTTCAGGAGGAGGAAGTCCCAGAGCAAGGTGGTGGTGGGGGGACTCCTCCTGGGGAGGACGGAGACCCTGCTCTGGGCCTTCCTCTTGCTTCTGGGGCTCGCTGGCCAGCCGTGGTGTTCCTTGCCTTGCAGAAGCATCACCAGGATCCCAGCCTTTGTCTTCACAGCTCTCCCGGGTGAGTGTCTGTGTCTGCATTGCCCCCTTTCACAGGGACAACAGTCCCACTGGAGTAGGAAGCACCCTCCTGCAGTGTGACCCAGGTCAGCTGAATAGCATCCACAATGACCCTGTTTGCAAAAAGGTTGCTGGGGCTTGGGACGTCAACATAAGAATTGGGGAGAGGGATATGGGGGCAAAAGTTAACCCACAGCAGTTGATTTTTCCATAAGGGAGGGGAGGTATTGAATCCACCTCTGCCTTTGTCCAAAGCTCATGGTAGGTGATCGCTGGGTGTTTCCGAGGCCCCTGAGTAGAAAGGAGCCTGCAGAGAAGCGCTGAGGAGACATGAGTTATCGTCCTCTGCTGGGTGGCTGCCTCTCTGGCACACGTGCTGGTGGCTCTCATCCTGAGTTTGAATATCACTAGCAAGAGCAAACTTACTTCTACCGTTCTGGACTTTGAGCCACAAAGAGCAAACTGCGAACATTTACTCAGCACTTAACAATAGCCAACGTTTGCTGAGTACTTACCATGTGCCAGGAACCGTGCTAGGACCGCTGCTAAGGATTTACCATGTCCTATTCATTGAATACGTCCAGAAACTTTATGAAATGGGTGCTACTTTCATCCTCTTCTACAGGTGAGGAAGCTGGAGCACAGAGAGGTTCGGTGTCTTGCTAACAGTAACACAGCTGGAAAGGTGCGCTGTACACACTCGGTGCTCAGGCACCTGCCTGGACACCCAGACAACCAGCAGCCTGGGTGAGTTTAGATCTGTCTGTTAGGAAAAGATGAAAACAATTGATAAAATGGAAAATAAAATTGGGTAAGGAAGATATAAGCACTCATGTTAGAGGATAGTTTGGAAAGACCACCACCATCCAAAAATAAATTAAATATGAAACACATGCTTTCTCCCTTTTGACCCAAAAATTCATTTTTCCCTTTGGAAAATTTATATTATTCTGTTGTAACATTTACATAAAGATACATGCTCAAAGGTGTTTATTGCATCATTATGTTTAGTGCCCAAACTTTGGAAACATTCTAAATGCTCATCAACAGGAGTTGGTTGCTAAATCATATTACTAAAATGACTATTATTAAGTCTATAGACATTAAAATAATAATACATATATAGATGAAAAGACATTGGAAAGTTCTCCAAAATATATTATCAAATGAACAAAAGCAGAACATCAATGTACAGATATCACGTGATTCCATTTTTGTAAAGCAATAGAGGCACACACATATATTTATAGAAATATAAAAAGTCTATAAGGATATACAACAACATGTTAACAATGATGAACTCTAGGCGTGGAATTGAGAGTGTGTTTTCTTTCCTTTTTTGTTCTCTGCTTGTTTCATAAATATTTTGCAAAGTTTATGTAATATTACTGAATTAAGGGAGGGTATTATTTTGTTTCCTTTAGTTTTTTTTTTTTTTTTGAGACAGAGGTTAGTTCTGTTGCCTGGGCTAGAATGCCATGGTATCAGCCAAGCTCACAGCAGCCTCCAACTTCTTGGCTCAAGCAATCCTCCTACCTCAACTTCCCAAGTAGCTGGAACTACAGCTGCCGTAACACCTGGCTAGCTTTTCTATTTTTAGTAGAGACGGGATCTCACTCATGCTCAGGCTTGTCTGAAACTCCTGAGCTCAAGTAGCCTCCCAGAATGTTAGAATTACAGGCATGTTTTACCCCATAAATGCATTAATGTACATAGTTATGATTTAATAAAGATAAAAAGGAATTATTATGTGAGGAGGCTGTGAGGAGGCCCCAAAAGCTGAAGCAGGATTACTGGTGGACTCCTGGGCCAACCACACTAAGCACGGGCCCAGCCTTCACATTTGTGGGGCTGGGGCAAGAATGTAAATGGGGCCCTTGATCCGCCCTCCTTCTCTCCCCGCTCTGGGCACCCAACATTTGTTCTTAATCACATAAGGGCTGCCTTGAGTAGGTGTGCTGACCCCAGCCTGTACACACACACCTACACCGCCCCTCAGGCCTGCACAGTGGGCCACCAGGGAAGAGCCCAGGACAGGGAATTAAAGCAGGTAAAGCTGTCCCCAGCAGGTGGCTGGGATTCTGAAATAAACATGGTGCTTCTAAGAGTTCAGCCTGCCTCTGAGAAAGTAGACCAGCCCGTCTTTAAGGCCCTCAGCAGCTTCAGGATGGGGTCTCACACTCCCTGCCTATAGCTGCTGAGTCTCTACAGGTGGGCCCTGCTGTGAGACCAGGCCCACCACCGCCCCTCCCCCGCCCCACCCTTAAGGGATGTGATTCCTGTGAGATCATTTCATAGAAGGTGCTGGAGAAATCTGGAGGACTAGGGGTCTACAGAGACCCCTAGCTCCTTTTTCCTGGACCTACTGGCCTGTCCTAGAGGGGCTGACTTCAGTGTTCAGCCACTTCTGGAAGATATTTCAACCCGAGCAGATATTTCAACCCGAGCAGTCCCAGAGGCCTGAAGTCTACGTGAGGAGAGGGTAGAGTCCTCAGAGCTACAGTCATTTCAGAGAGACAGGTTAGGGTATGCGTGGCAGCCACACAGGATGCAGGGAGATCATTAGTAGCCTGTCTTTTTTGGCCCAACAATGTGAAGGATGACCTTGGACTGGTCATCTGTCCTCAACAAAGTGGAATGTTATGGGCAGTAAATAAAATAACATATGTGAAAGCGGACGGCCCCTGGCAGGGTCTCAGATAGCAAGGTGAGCATGGCAGAGCTGGAAAAGGGAACTTGAGCGATCCCATTAAACATCCAGGCGACTGTGGGCTGTGACTCACCTGCCCTGAGCTTCCACATCCTGGGTATGTTAAATGGCAGGACCTGCCCCAGGGACTGCTGAGGACCGTGCCTGTGGGGCACCACAGCCCACACCTGGAGGTGTGGCCAGGAGTGGGGCGCAGCCTGGCATCCCCCGCCAGGCCCTGCTCACTCTACAACCCGGGCCGGCCCTGTCTCTCCCTCTTCTTCCCCCTCCTAGTGGAGTTAATGAGAGCCGGGTCCCATGTGGGGAACACACGTGACGTGACGTGCAAAGTAGGAAATGAGCCAGCACGTTATTATTTCATCCCGTCTCAGGCCGCTGGATGAAAGTCCTTCTCCACACACTTGCTGGGTTGGCGGCCAGCCGCTGTAAACCCACCGAAGAATGAGGAGTGGACAGGGAAAGGTCAGGGTCACAGATGGAGGAAGGAAAGGAAGGCAGGGGCTCCTGTGGTCTCCTCACCCCGACTTCTCGCAGCGTGAACCTCCTTCCCCAGGCCGCTGGTTTCTGCCACGCTCTGCTGTGTCTCCACCCACTCGCGCCAAGCTCAGAGATAAAGCCCTCTCGCAACAAAGGCCCCCCATTCTTCCCATCCTCCGCCTGGTCCCTCCACAGGGCAGCCACCTCCCAGCAGCTGCCCTTGGCGTGGCCAGCCCTGAGTGGCCTTGAATGGAACACCTTGCTTTCTCACTTGTGGCTTTACAGCAGAACAGAGTTGGGGGAAAAATTAAAATTAAAAAAAATAGGGAAAAAAACCTCTCAGGGTAGCTGAGAGAAACCAAGCCAAAAATTAAAAAAAAAAAAAAAAGTCAATATGAGCTTTGCAGCCATCCTATTACACAAAATTTCCTTTAAACTAAGATATTAGTTTACAAAGTCCCTCCAGAGATGACATGCTATTTATTCTTCTATGGAAGGCAAGCAGTTTGAAAGGTTTTTTAAAAGCAAGGATAAAAGAACAATGTAATGTGCCAGAATACAAAGCTAAACAATTTCTTTTTCAAGAAAAACAAAAGATATCCATCTATTTATAGTGCATAGCTAATGTATATAAAAAGATCTTTCCAGGAAATTCAGGACAATGTGAAGAGTGGTCCCTTTGCTGGAGAGCTGGGCAGGCTCTGAGAGGGAAGGGAGGGTGGTTCTCAGGCTTTGGCTAGCAGAGGGCCCAGCTGGCTGGGACCACCGAAGTCGCCTCACCAACCTGGGCATTTTTTCTGAAGAAGAGACAGTGGTCTAGGTGGTAACTGATGTTTACTCAGAGTCTCCTACCTGCCAGGTCTTAGATGTGAATTAACTCATTTAGTTCTGTAACAGCTCTGCACAGACGTTCCAGTCGCCCCAGTTTGGAGAGGCAGGAGCTGAAACTGTGGGAACAGCTCAGGTGCTGTGAGTGAACTTCACCCTGTGTGCCATGCAGGACTTCAGATGGGTCCCTCTCTGGTTACCGGCTTCATGCTGCAGGTGGCTTGAGCTAAGCCTGCCTGCATTCTGGAAGGGCAGGAGGTACACAAGGGGGCAAAGAAGGGCAGACACGCCGCCTGGGGTCAGCCTCTGGGGTGCCCTCACTGCTAGGACTGTGATCACAGGCCATTAAGAGAGAAGCTTGGGGATGATCCTCCTGAAACCTTCCTGAGAAGCCAGCAAGGACTCAAGGGCATGTGGGGCCTCATGGTCAGAGGAGGCGTGAGGGTTCTGCTGGATCTCCAGACCCCAGTCCCCAGCTCAGGCCACTGTTCCCTTCCACTGCTCCGCGTCACTCTGTCTGGGAAGCTCTCAGCTGTCCAAGGCACACCGTCACTGCCAAAGGGCTGCGTTCAACATCATCTTCTCTCCCCATGACACTGGGTCCTGCTGGCTGCAGCTAAGGATCCCTGTCCACTCCCATGAAGCAGTGAAGGAGGCAGGCTAAGGCCTGGGGCTCCACAGCAAAGGGAGGCCCCTGGGCGGAGCACGAGGCACAGACTAGTAGCCCCAGGCGGCAGCGCGCAGAGGGCAGCCAGGGGCCCGAGGCTGGGCTCGTGGCATTCTTTGTGGCTTCGCTTCTCTGGGACTTGCCTCTTTAACAGGTTGCAGGCGTCCCCAGGCACCTGCAGGGCAGCTGGGAAAGTCGTGAGTCAGGGACCTGAGGATCAAATGACTCTTAGAATCTATAACGTTCTAACAAGTACCGGGCCTGTCCACAGGGCCTGATCATTCCCAGACAGCATCAGGGCTGTGGAGCCTCTGCTCTATTTTTCCTTTAATCAAATAATTAATTTGTACTCTGCCTTAGTCTGGAAATTATTAATACTAGGTGGCTAAAAATTCCCATTAAGTATCTTTTCTTCATTATGAAAGTAATTCCTTTTCATGGTAGAAAATTTAGAGAATATAGATTTTTTTTTAACCAACCAGTCCCCTGCACAGCTAAGCACTGTGTACTTTCCAGAGTTTATTCTTCTAGGCTTCTCTCCCTTGCATAAATACATTTTAAAATATTTACTTAATGAATACAGTATCTTACCTGATTCTTGCTTTTTAACTTTTGTCTTTACCTGACTAAATGGTGAATATCTTATGATATCCATCAATATAAACACAAATTTGCAATTATAGTTCCTAGTAGCTCCTAGTAATCTAACTGAGGTGCATGTTTCAAATGAATCACTCATCATTTCATGTATTGGATTTTTCTAGTTTTTCATTACTATAAGTAAATATTAATAGGATATTAAACATCGGTATACACGGTATGGCTTGAGAAGTGAGGATAACAGTGAAAATACCATCATTTCTAAGTCTTCCCATTCATTCCCTTATCTAATTCAAATTTAAAAATCAAAACAATAGTCAACTATAAAGTTCAATGAAATTCTTGTTTGTCTGGAAATATTCTTTTAAAAATTGGTTCCCTTGCTTTGCAGACGCCTAAACATGCTCAATCCTACCTCATTCTGCTTTTTATGCCATTATTTATTATAATGTCATCCACAAAAAAAGACTGCTGAGTCCTTGGGGACATGCATCTTTGTAGGATTTTAAAGCATTTTGTCAAATTGTCTTCCAGAAATGACACACCGGTTTGTGTTTCTTCAAGGTGAACTAATTTCTCCATTCCCTTCTTGCCAATCTGCTAGGCAAAAAGTGGGTCTGCTTTCTTTCATACGCGTTCTATTGACTAAAGAGGTTGAATGAACACTTTTTTTCATACATTAATTGGCTATTTGTACTTGCTGTAAAAATAGTTGGGTCTTTATCTATTTATTTTATACAGGATTATCTGTCTGTTTCTTTTTTATTTATTTATTTTACAACTTCAGTTGCCTTTCTGTCTTTTCCTAATTGTCTTTTGTATTACAAACCCCATGTTTATAATATGTGTCACGGCTATTTTCCTAGATACAATTTACCTTTCATGTTTGTATTCTTTTTTTTTTTAATTTATAGGAGTAAAATATTTTTTATACTCCTATTCCCCAGTATACTACTTTATTGATTTTTTCCTTTGGTGTTATGCTTAAAAATGTTTTCCTGCTACAAATTTACGTAAAATTTTACCTCTTTTTCCTTCTGACACTTCTATGTTTTTTAAAAATTATATACCAAGATGTTATGAGAAGGGAATCTAGCTTTATTTTTTCCAGATAGTTAGCCAGTTATTCCAAAACTGTGTACTGATTAGTTCATTATTCCCCACATAATTGGAATGCTATCTTTAGCTTATTTTAATTATGTACATAAAATTTGAGATGTATCTATATTTTTCATTCAGTTCCTTATCCATTTTTTCCTAACATAGTGTCATTCTGTTTATATATTTGCTCTTTAAAAATATATTTTAATATCTGGAAAAACAAATACCCCTCACTCTGCTTCCTTTTTAAAAAACTCACCAGATTCACATATTCTACTAAATCAACTTTAAAATAATTGTCAAGTTTCAAAAATAATTCTAGTTGGGATAGAGACTGAAATTTTAATTACTATATATAGGTAGTTTGGAATGAATAAGCATGTTTACAATGTTGAAGTTTCCCAATTCTATTCTTTCTCTTTTATGAAGTGAGGTTTTAAAAACCATTATTCAGGCTCGGTGCCCGTAGTACAGTGGTTACGACGCCAGATATACCGAGGGTGGTGGGTTCAAACCTGCCCGGGCCAGCTAAACAACTGCAACAAAAAAATAGCTGGGCGTTGTGGTGGGCGCCTGTAGTCCCAGCTTCTTGGGAGGGTGAGGCAAGAGAATTGCTTAAGCCCCAGTGTTTGAGGTTGCTGTGAGCTGTGATGCCACAGCACTCTACTGAGGGTAACATAGTGAGACTCTGTCTAAAAAAAAAAAAAAAAAAAAATCATTCAGTAAAGTTTGTAGATTTCTGGTTCTAGATCACGTACACTTCTTTTCTTCTCAGTAGTTTATATTCTGTGCGCACAATCATTTTTGTTTTTGTCTTTGTGCTTTCTTGACAACCACACCAATGTTGCTAGTTTATTTTATTTCTCCTCCATGAGGCCAGGGGCCCTGGGCCTGCAGGTCCCATAAGACCATCTTTTTTCCCCCATATATGTCAAAGTCAAGAGTTCTAGTGGAAAGTTTTTTACAGACTCAAATTTGTCGTAAGCTTCTGGAAATTTGGAGAACATTCCTTTAGGATCTCTCAATATGCCTAGAAGTGATTAAAAAAAAAACAAAGCAAAAACCCAGCCTTTCTGAACATCCTGCACTCATGACCCTGTAGAGACAGTTGGCTTCTCCTTCAAGGAAGACTCGGACGTCCCAACCTCTCTGTAGGACAGTGATTTCCAACCAGTGTGCCGTGAGAGGATTTTAGGTGTGTGGTGAAATTTTTTTTAAGATAATTAATTACATTATTTTTCAAAAGAAGTTCAAAGCTCAGTAAGCATATTCATTTTTTTACTCTTTTTTCTTGATCAACATAATTTAAGTGTGCTTGAACTATAGGTTCAAGTGTGACTTGAGATAGAACAGGTTGAAAAACCCTGCTCTAGGATGTTAGATTGGGAAGCTCCTTGATGCTCTAGTTTGTACTTCTGGGCATGCACTGTGACTAGCACAATGGTCACAAAACTAAGACTCATGAAATAGTACCGATTTGGACCACCTGGAGACAAGACTATATTCCATGGATTATTAGAATCATCTGGGGAGTTTTACATGCATAGGCCCAATGGTTGGAGGTGCTAGTCAGCCTGTCTGGAATTGTGCCTCAGTATATTTTAATCCCTACCCTTCTCCATTCTCCTGGAAAGTGATTCTGAAATGCACCTAAGGCTTTAAATGAGACTCAACTTCTCCATCAAATTCTTACTTATAAGTAACAGAAACAAACTACAGATGATTTAAATAGTAAAGGACTTTATTTAAATAACATTGAAATAAACTTCTTTGGCCTTTTGGAGAGCCAAAGAACCAGACTTGACGTCTACACCCCAGTACCAGTGCTCACCTCATACCCTAGAACCGACCCAGGGATGATGAC
>CAUYRH010053856.1:0-11335 GCA_963574655.1 Perodicticus potto | reverse complement strand
TCTCAAAAAAAAAAACATTTGCAAGTCCATAAACGTTATCCACCATATTAATAGAAGCAAAAACAAAGACCATATGATCTACTCAATAGATGCAGAAAATGCATTTGATAACATTCAGCATTCTTTTTTAACAAGAACACTTAAGAATATAGGCATAAGTGGAACATTTCTTAAACTGATTAATGCCATCTATGACAAACCCAAAGCTAATATCATACTGAATGGAGTAAAACTGAAAGCTTTTCCATTTAGAACTGGAACCAGATAAGGATGTCCTCTATTGCCACTGCTTTTCAACATAGTTCTGGAAGTTCTAGCCAATGCAATTAGGCAAAAAAAGGATATAAAGGGCATACAAATGGGGGCAGAGAAGGTCAAACTCTTGCTCTTTGCTGATGATATGATCTTATACTTACAGAACCTCAAAGATTCAACCACAAGACTCCTGGAAGTGATCAAAAAATATAGTAACTTCTCATGGTATAGTCAATATCTACAAATCAGTAGCTGTTGTATATGCCAATAACAGCGAAGTTGAGAAGCTAATCAAAGACACAATTTATAGTAGCTTTAAAGAAAATGAAATACCTAGGAATATATACAGCAAAAGAGGTGAAGGTTTTCTACGAAGAGAATTGTAAAACCTTAAGAAAAAGAAATAGCAGACGACATTAACAAATGGAAGAATATATCATGCTCTTGACTGAGAAGAAACAACATTGTTAAAATATCTATACTACCCAAAGCAATCTAAAGATTCAATGGAATCCCCATTAAAATACCAACATTACACTTTGAAGAACTGGAAAAAATAGTTCTTCATTTTGTAGAGAACCAGAAAAAAACCCATATAGCCCTGATCATTTTTTGTAATAAATACAAAGCCAGAGGCATCACTTTACCAGAGTTGATCAAAACAGCATGATAATGACACAAAAATGGAGACATAGACATATGGAACAGAATAAAAAACCAAAAGATGAAATCAGTCTCTTATAGACATCTGATCTTTGATAAACCAAATAAAAGCACACACTGGGGAAAAGAATCTCTGTTCAATAAATGGTACTGGGTGAACTGTATTACCACATGGCAAAGACTGAAAGTAGATTTGCACAGTTTTACTACTTACGAAAATTGACTAAAATGAATAAAAGATTGAAATCTAAGGCATGAAACAATAAAAATCCTCAAGGAAAATGTAATAATAACTCTTGAGGATGTTGGCCTGGGGAAAGATTTTATGAAGAAGACTTCAGTGGCAGTCACAATAACAATAATAAACAAATGAGAGTTAATTCATTTAAAGCTTCTGAAAAAAAAAAAAAGCTTCATGAAAAGCTTCTGCATAGATAAGGACACAACAATTAAAAATAAACAACCCTCAGAATGGAAGAAGATATTTGCATGTTATGAATCTGACAAAGCTTTGATAACTAGGATCTATAAAGAACTCAAATTGATCAACAAAATAAGAACAAACAATCTCATTTGTCACTGGGCAACAGAAATGAACAGAACCTTCTCTGAGGAAGACAGATGAATAGTTAAAAAAATGAAAAAATGTTTGTCATCCCTAATCATCAGAGAAATGCAAATCAAAACTACCCTGAGATATCACTTAACCCCAGTAAGAATAGTCCACATCACAAAATCTCAAAGCTGTAGCTGCTGGCATGTATGTGGAGAGAAGGGAACACATTTATACTGTTAGTAGGACTGCTCATATATCCTCTTTGAAAGGAAGTATGGAGAATCCTCAAAGAACTCAAATTAGACCCCCTATTTGATCCCTCTATCCAGCTTCTAGGCATCTACTCAGAAGAAAAAAAAATCATTTTGTCATAAGGACATTTGCACTAGATTGTTTATTGTGGCTCAATTTACAATTGTCCAAACATGGAAATAGCCTAAATGCCCAGCAACCCAGTAATGAATTAGCAAACTGTGGTGTATGTACACCATGGAATACTATTCAGCCATAATAAATATGGAGAATTTACATCTTTCAGATTAACCTGGATGGAGTTGAAGCACATTCTTCTTAGTAAAGTATCACAAGAATGAAAAAGCAAATATCCAATGTACTCAATACTAATATGAAGCCAGTAGATGATCTAATATGTGCCCACATAGAAGAAAAACATAATTCAACTAAAGTTGAGGAGAAGGGGAACAAGGAGGGATTGGTATGTTCCCACTTAATGGCATACTATAGGGGCACATGGCTCACCTTTTGGGTGCAGGAGACAACCACAAGAGGGACTCCAGCTAACAAATGCAAATATTGTGGCTTGGTTGTTTGTACCCTCACATTAAAATAAAAGAAAAAAATCTAAAAATAAAAAAAAGAAGAAAGAAAAAGAAAATTTCTCTAGTAAAATTTGATTCTCTGACTATAATCCTAAATATTTGAGATTAAGAATATGCTATCATAGATACAGATCAATTCATATTAAAAAGAAACCTTAAAAAAATATTTGAAAGTTACTAACTTTGAAATAAATCCAAGTATACAGAATATCTAATAAAACCAAGAAATCAGTCTAGCTAATCTCAGTAGCTCAATAGATTATGCTGGGGTCAAACTGATTAATGATCATTGGTGCTTATAAATACAAAAATTAGATTGCATTTCAATTTAACAGATGATTTTATATGAAAATATTGCCAGGTCATAAAATACTCTATTAAAAATAGAGCTCTCACCCATTAAGACTTTTTTAAAAACACCTGTTATAATAAGTTGTTTGTACACACTTTTTTTGTACACATTTTTGTTAAACTTCATGTTGCTTACTTTCCTCCATGTCGTTTATTGAGCAATTAATTATATTCAGCCTTCCTAGTTAGTTTTTCTTTCGGGTTATTTTCCAAATGAATTGTAAACATCTAAAATCACAGACTCAGATTGAAAGGATTCTTTAAATCATCCATCCAATCCATGTCTTCTGCTCCACATCTGCCCAGTGAAAGAAATAATTTGTATTTGGCTTTAACAATTGTTGGAGAATCTACAATGACTTCCATCTTAGTGAAGATAAATGCCTCAATATTATTCAATAAATAAATAACATGTTTCTACTATTCAAAACATCCCACAGATTCCCCACTGTCCCACAGCTATAGTGAACACTAGGCCACTGTGGACCAAGCAACTCGTCTCTACCTGGGTGAGCTAAGCAGAAATAGTACTTCATGGTACTTAGCAGGGAAACAACCCAGCATTTTCAGATGATGCAGGTCTTGTCTGGAAAATAGTACCTAGAACACAGAGGGAAATCAAATATTTGAGACATGTGGAGGCATAATATGAAATTTCCCCCAGATATTTTATTGAATCACTTATCTAAAATTCAATCTGGAGAAAATATAGCAGATCTATTGAAACTATGCTCTAGTTTAAAAATAGTGACTTGAGATGACAAAAAATACACCTGAAATGGTCCTATATTTTGAGTTCCCGATATTAGCCTACTTATAATGTATCTATTTGCCATTTATTTTCCTATAGTATTTAAATATGTATATTAACAAGGTTATTGAGTGGGCAATTTATGGGCAGCAATGAAATTTTAAATATGTTAGAAGATCAACATGGAACAAACCTTGATAAATGAATTAAGCATATATTCATTTGTCTCCTATGTTACCATTATAAAGTTCAAAAACACTAAAAAAGAAGTATTATCATGTTTATATTTTGCTTGGCAAATTTTCTAAATATGTGGATTAAATTGATCTTCCATTATTAAATATGCTTGATTACAAAGATAGAAAACTGATTTGTTAAGGGAAAATACACTTACGTTGATAGTCCAAATTCTATTTTTAAAAACTTCCATTTTTAAAATGTAATATGTACTATAATAAGTAATGTAATAAATACTTCTGGTGTTTCAAATTTTAAAGTATGATTTCATTTATATGGTACTTATAAGAAAACAGTAAAATTATTTATAAACTTATTTGACAATACCTAAAATGCTTATGCTTATTATGTAAAGTAGATTTTAGGAATTTGGTAATAAATATTTAGGGAAGCTACATGAATTATTCCAGGCCACTAGATTTGTCTTAATAAAAATTCTTAGCAATTTTAGCCATAAAATTTATTTGTAATTCAATAATTCATCCCATATAAAAATTCTGTATTCATTCAATGGATATTATTGACCTCCTATAACATTCCAAGTACTATGTTGATATCTGAGAATATAGACAAGATCAAAGCAGATGCAAAGTCTTCTATATGAATATTTAAATTAGGAAATATATTCCCCAAATTAGCAAGGTAGCCTTCAGATTTTCTCTTTGATAGTGTATCTGAATTTCTATTGCTTACACTTCAATTATTATGATTCTAAAAATGAAAGCAAGCATTACTAGAATTTTATATGCCACTTATTTTAAAGAACATAATGTATTTGATACTTTAAATCTTACTATAATTTTAAGCTAATTATTGCAGGTGGTCATAAGTACAGGAATCAGAAGTAGTTTCCAAATTGTGTGGATTCTTACTCAGACTCTACTACTCAGTAGCTCTGGGATTTTGATCAATGATCAAACTGCTCTGCTTCAGTTTTCTAGGTGGAATAGTAAGGTGGAAATGATAATAGTATATACCTAATAGAATTGTAGTGATGATTTAACAGTTTAATAGTTATCTTAGAACATTTAATAGAGTGCTTAGATCAGTTTCTGGAAAAATAGTAAATTCATAGAAACATTTTTATTTGATTTCT
The DNA here is from genome assembly GCA_963574655.1 of Perodicticus potto. Lineage (NCBI taxonomy): Eukaryota > Metazoa > Chordata > Mammalia > Primates > Lorisidae > Perodicticus > Perodicticus potto. The sequence goes on along the minus strand of CAUYRH010053856.1, from coordinate 6,587 downwards.
TGCAATTTAGTCAATGGTCATAATAAATCCACAGGAATATTTTTATTTGATTTTCTACAGTTTAATTAGAGGAATGGTTTTAATAATACAGTAAAATTAAGATGTCCAAATAAGCACCATGTGGGTAAAAAGTGACCTCACCTTAAGAGACTGGACGCTGAATCTTAGCACTGCCACAAAAGGGTTCACGTAAGTCCGTAAACAGTACATTTTTTATTATGAAGCTATGGTACATGGATTCCTCTCTCAATTGTCCTTTCTTCTCTTTGTCATAGGAACCCAATACTTTTCACTACTCAATGAAAAACTAAAGAACTGGACTATGTGACTGGTAAAACCCTGTCCATTTCTAAAATTCTATGAAACTTTGATTTGATGCCAGTGGGGCCATGATTTAGGACTTGGCTTTACTTTTTTTTTTTTTTTTAATCAACAAACCATTTGGTTAGAAATGTGTTTTTTCAAATGGTACTTTGAAATAGACATTGTTGAAGGATTGAAGGAGCTCTTCCTACAGATTTTGTTCTGTAAATTAAAACAAGGTAATAGAAGATTTTCTCTACCTGGATGATAATTTTTCAGAACAGTTACAGATTGTAAACCTGATGTCCTAGGCTTTTCATCCATTACATAATTGGTCTGTAAGGAGCAGATCATATAGCTTTGGATCAACTCATTTATATGGTACCTTTCCCTTGAAAGTACTTAAACATTTTTTCAAGTTACTTGGAAAAAGTTAGTCCTCAAAGAGTCAGACCATAGTTATAAAAAGCAAAATGAATTACACACCCAAGCACAGTCTTGAGGTTTATCTGCCTTTGTAAGCAGCAGTTATATTTCCATACATAGATGTTTTAATCATTGGCACATCCTACTCGTAAACTATACACTGAGGACTAAATAATTATTTGAAACATTGCCATGGTATTTATATATACACAAGCAAACATACTGGGCTAAAAAAGAAATACACTTGTGGAAAGAAAAAATTGCTCAGCTATTTTACATTGTCTTGATATTTTCTTATTAAAAATCCTTAAAATATTGTGACATATTGAGGACATATCTAAAAACTGAAAAATGTTAGGAAGGTTCAATTTAGCAATTTAGCTCTGTCTTGACTGCTTATCATTGCCTGGAAAATTGAACAAATAAATTACGTGGGTATCCATCACCATGATGAAGAGAAATATTTTATTAAAAGAATGGTCAGAGCAGTCATTATATACTACCAATCTCCTCTCTCTGTCTCTCACATTGTTTCTTTTTAAATAAAGCAGAGGTAAAATTAAATCAAATCACTTTGCCAGCAGATCTGCTATGTGCTTTTACTTGTGGAATATTTCATGGGTTAAGATATGGCTTCTCTGTGATGGTTTTTAATACAGCAGGAGAGGTCACACATCAACATACAAAGCAATGCTTCCAGCTCCATTACTATGACTCTGGCCTAAGATACCATCATCTCTTCCTTAGATTTCATCATCTTCTCTCCGTTTCCCCTTTTTCCCATCTACAACTCCTGTTCTACATAGAAATGTGTGCTCATCTATTATACTTAAAATAAAACCCATACTATTTAGCACAAGAACAGAAAGAGGAAGAGGAAATGGAATAGGAGGAAGACAAATCACCATGCTATTTTTCCAGGTGCACAGTTTTCAGATTTCTCCACATTTTGGCCCTGCCTGTCTCTCTATATTTCTCAGCTTGCCCTAAAAGCAATCTATCTTCTCCCACCAGAATTAAGCACTAGGGGAGTAAATGTTCTTATTAGTCTTGTTCCTTGTATCTTCATTGACTAGAACAATGTTAGGCATGTAGGAGTCATGTTTAAAATAATGAATGAATAAAAATAAATAAAAAATAATGACTAGATAAAAGAGTACTATCTCCATTCCACATTTTGTTGTGTTAAATTTTCAAAATGCTTGCAGACATTAAAGAACAAGATGATCACTTTGTAAGGCAATAATAAATAACAAATTCAAAAATAATTTTTTTAATAAAAGAGGGACAATAGGAATAAACTAGACTTCATGGGAGGTTGAGATTTGACATGGGCTTAGAGTAATAGTCTTAATTTTAACAAGTAAATATTAGGAAGAAATACAGTAGAATCTCTGTAAGTTGACCACTCAAAGGACTGTAACAAACTGGTCAACATACAGAGGTAATCAACTTAAGGAACTGGGACTACTGTACTGATATGTACATGTACTTTGCTTTTTGTACAGCTTTGATCAGAAGTTCTAATATGAAATTATACATAATTGAAGCACAGTAAAATCATACAAAATCAATACATTTATTGATTTCTCATGGTTTAACATTCTTTCCAAAAAAAAGAAAAAACATTAGTGTTTGTTTGACTTTTATTCTTATTACAAGCATAAATAGAAAATGCACTCACAATAATGGCCACATCACTCATACACCTGGGCATTTTTTCATAGCAAACGACTTCAACTGCATTATTAGATGCCTGACATCCTATTCTTTTCGCATATCAGTAATTTCTCTATTATCCTTGCTTGCTGCTTCTTATTCATCAGCTGCTTCATGCACTTTTATGCTGTTCTGTACTTTGGTCAATGTCACTTGAAAATTGGTTCTAGGTAATGTTCATTATAGGATGCTACCTTATTATCCATTGCAACAAAACTTTCCAGATCCATTCCTTCAAATTCTGCCATAGGAGTTGGACTGTCTGATGGGGCTGTAACATCATGCTCTTTGGTTGTGACAAATCCAAGTTTCCTGAAACACTTTTGTATCATTCTGGCTGGACTTCCAAGCACAAATGATTGAAAGGTCAGTATCGAGAGTGTTAAGTGATGCAGTAAATGAAGTTGCTTCCATAGGTGGATCACACGTTTGTGTTTTAGTAATGACCCCTTATAGGATCAAAGCACAATAATGCATTTTAAATGCTTTGTGCAATGGCTTGGTCAAGAAGTTGGTTTTCTGAGGTCATGTTTAGAGGCAGAAATTTCAGTGTTGTGCTTGTGACATGATTCACTTGTTGGGGGCCAGGACAGTTGTCTACTGTCAGTAGAACAGACCATTTCTTCTTTTTCATTTCTTGGTTGATATCTACTCCTCAAATAAGGCACCAGTCATCCACATGTGCGTTTGTTTGCTCTCCAAGTTACAGAGAGTTATTCAGTCTTCAGGTTCTTGAATGTACATTGACTTTACCAATCCACAAAGGCTTTAGTTTCTTTCTGGTTACAATTTAAAGTGTAAATTGGTCATAGGAAGGTTTTCTGGTCTTATATGTGTCACCCTTCATGACAAGGCTCCTGTTAGGAATCACCTTAAGAAGAGTCCACACTTGCTACTGTCAAAGATGTCATCATCTCTGAAGCATCTAATTAAGTCCAGGAACATTTTTAAGAACTTTTCTACAACTTCTACTGGAACTTCATTGGATTCAATACACAGGACTTTCAGGGAGGTCATGTGTCACAGTTTAAATTTCTCAAGCTAAATACTTAATGCTTGGAATTCTGCCACCTCGAATTTTTGTGTGAATTTTTTAGCAACTTCCTTTTCCACTTTAGGTCTCTGCTTTTCTTATCATAATTCTCCAAGTACTCATGTTCACACTTTTGGATGTTGCTAGCTGTGGTATCAAATTGTTGCACTATCTTTCTTTGGCTGCTGCTTTCCAGAAAAGGTAGAAGAACAACCTTTTCCTTCAATGTCAGCTCTTGGAGTTATTTCTTTGGGGACAGTGTGTCTCAATTAATTGTAAAATTTTTCAGTAACTGGAGGATATACCTACAATTCAGACCAGTCCTTCCCATTGAAAAATCCTTCTGCAAACAATAGGACGTTAAGCCTAATCTAATACATGGCAATAATAAAACATGAAGAAAAGAGTTTGCTTGTACTAAAGAAAAATATAATACAATGAAAGGGAAAACCCCCACTCTCTACCCCTCTGTGTAGAGTAGAATCACTTGTCTTATTATAGAGGGTAAATTAATATTGTGTATCATAATCCAAGTGGTCAAGATACAACTTACAGAGGTGGCTAAGATATAGAGGTAACCCTTCCATTGAGTATATGTGGTGCATGGCCAATCTATGGAAAATAGGTCAACTTAAAGAGACAGTCAATGTAGGGAGGTGGTCAGCTATGAATGTTCTGCTGTATAGCATTCAAGAGCAATACAGAATTCACAGTGAGCCAGGAGTGGGAGTATGTGGAAGAATATAGTTGGAGGAAAATCTTAAGGACCTTAGCATTAAGACTAAGGAAGAGTAGAAACTAAGTGTGTATAAGAATGGCCCAGCTATCAAAGAACTTCCACAGACTACAGAAGAGATTATAATTGATTAAGTAAGAAAACAAAGTGAATAAATTGTTTCTGCAGTGACTGCCATCATACTGGAAGTGGTATTTTTTGAAAGATCCTTCTTGAAGCACTTGCAAGGTAGAACAAAGGAAGTAAATAACTCTAGGCAAAAAGACATGATGGCCAATATCCATCTCTGGGAATGAGATGACAAGATGAGGGCTTCAGTGTGGAATGACAAAGACAATGAGGGAAAAATAAAGACAAACCAAAGAGGACAAAAACAACTGATGGTGTGAATTTGGTATATGAGTAGGGAGAAAGGATGTCACAGCTAAGAAGATACATTGAGCATTGGAAAATGACTTTTCTTCTAGCCAGTAGGAGACTGTAGACATAGGAATACACAATGCTTAAAGGTCAATATTCTACCCCAAAACACAAGGGTTCCCTGTGTGCTTTAACTTCCTAGATCTTTCTCTATATTTCAACAAAGTTAAAGTGTGGCACTCTAGAATCCTGTGATTGGGATATGGCTCTTTCAAAGTCTTTTAGGGAGTTATCCATCTATATTCACAGTTTTCTTATGATCAATCAACAAAGTGTTTCAACAGAATAGGTAGTCTGTATGTGATGAGCATTCATTAAAGGGGTCTTCCAATCACTTTTTCTCTGCCATCTCCATTCACAGAATTGGATTTGGCTGGAAATACCTGATGGGATACTGATGTAGATACCTAACTGGAGCTGATCCAATCAGCACCTTGCTTAGAGAATTTTAACCAGCAGGCAAATAGGAAGAAAGGAACAAACACATGTTATGGAACTATAGAGAAAAAGCCCATGATTTTGGAGTGGCTTTGTCTCTATTCTTCCAGGGCTTTATTGTTCAAGTCTTCGTCAATATTTTTAGAATACATCTAATGTATTTATTTTGTTCTTTTTATCATCTTCTGGTTTTTAGTACATAAAAATCAAAGAAATTTAATTGATACCAAGCATAAAATACTGGTATCAAGTGCAGATGCAAATGTTTCTATTGAAAATAGGAAATGAGAGCAGGACAAGTGTGACTATAAGACTTGGAAAGGAAACTTATACATTAAGAAAGCCCTTTGCAAAACTTACGTTGAAAAGGCAAGCAACATTTGACTCATAAACACAGGATTAGACTTTTGTTTCTTCCTCCTCCCAGAGGACTGATATTTTTGGTACAAGGTTTTTCCTGCATTTCCCCATCTTACCACCTCCTTAATCAAAAAGAAACTTTTAAATTTGGAGGATGTAAGAAGAGATCAGCTGTGGTTCCATTCTAGAAGATAGAAGGGTCTAAAAGCTAGTTTACTAGAAATAGAATGTGAGTAAAGACAGGAAAATTTAATTATTGGGGAGGCTAGCTTCTCCTGGTAGCTGTGATTGTAACAGCACAAATGCTTAGCAGTGTTGAGACACCCACTCTCCCATAGATGAGGAGCATACAAAAAGAGCAGAGCCTATTTTTGTAAGCTGTAAAGCACCCAAAGTTGTTTCTACTCACCCAGAATAGTACTTCAGTAAATTAACTAAAATACTTTTGTATTATGTTTGACTTACTTTATGTTCACTGTATTCTGGACTATTTTATGAGATGTTCACAAAGTGCACTAAAAATACAGTGAACTTTAACAAGTAAGAATCAACACCAAGGGGAGCTAGGTATATTCCTTCCTTCCCTTATTCATTCAAAGTGTGTCTTAAGCTGGCAGCTATCATGCTAGCCTGTCATTTTACAGGTTGATCACATGTATGTATGTATGTTTTAAAGATGTGGTTTCTGCTTGCATGAATCTTGCTGTGGTAGAAAGCCAAATGTTAAACAAAGGACTGTTTAATAATACCTTTAAAGGGGTGGCGCCTGTGGCTCAGCGAGTAGGGCACGGGCCCTATATACTGAGGGTGGCGGGTTCAAACCCGGCCCCAGCTGAACTGCATCAAAAATTAGCCGAGTGCTGTGGTGGGCGCCTGTCGTCCCAGCTACTTGGGAGGCTGAGGCAAGAGAATTGCCTAAGCTCAAGAGCTGGAGGTTGCTGTGAGCTGTGACTCCACGGCACTCTACCGAGGGTGGTAAGAGTGAGACTCTGACTCTACAAATAATAATAATAATAATAATACCTTTAAAAATTATAACAAGTTAACTGAAGAAAAAGTATATAATGGTAAGAAAAGCTGATAGGAATGCAATTTAGTTAGTAAAGAAAAGCAGGGAAGGGCTTTCTGAGGAAGTCCTGTTGAATGTGGAAA
>CAUYRH010053853.1:0-19035 GCA_963574655.1 Perodicticus potto | reverse complement strand
TTCTTGAGACATCTTTTGGGTCATCTTTTGAATTACTGCTTGAAATTCTAATTCCATCTTTTCCTCCATTCCACTGATCTTATTTGCAATCCAGATTCTGAATTCGACTTCAGACATCTCAGCCATTTGCCTATGTAGGAGCTCTTGTGCTGTGTCTGCCTTGTCCTTACTTGAAGGGGTTGGTCTACTTTGATTATTCATATTGCCAGAGTTTTTCCGTTGATTCCACCCCATGGTTATTTTTTGCTGTTATGACTGGGCCTTCAAGTGGTGGGCTGAGGGTTATGCAGTTGTCTGCGAAGTTTTGGGCCAGGAGTGGGCCTGCAGGAAGGCCTGGCAGTCGCCCCTGAGGTCCCTAGAATAAGGCTGGCCTGTGGAGGCCTCGTGGGTGCCAGGCAGAGGTCCATGCAGTTGCCAGGAGTGGCCCTGGTCGGGGGCCTGGTGGTCACGGGCAGAGTCTCTGGTGGAAAGCAGACCTACAGAAACCCAGCTCGTGTTGGATGCAGGGCCAGGCAGTTGCAAGGGGAGTTCTTGGCTAGGGGCAGGCCTGTAGAGGCCTGGAAGTTGCCAGCAGAGTCCCTGGCAGAAGGCTGGCCTGTAGAGGCCCCGTGGGCGGCTAGTGGAGGCCTGCGCAGTCACCGGTACTGTCCCTGACCTGGGGCAGACCTGCAGGGTTCCTGCTGGGGCCAGACGGAGGCCTGTGCAATCACCACGGGAGTTCTTTGTCAGGGGCAGATCTGCGGAGGCCTGGCAATTGCCAGTGGCCAGCCTTCAGAAGACCGGCAAGCAGAGGGCACAGGGCCAGGTGGTCGTGGGAGTAGTACCTTGCCAGGGATGGGCCTGCAGAGGCCTGGCAGATGCAGTCGAAGTTATTGGCAGGAGGGAGACCTGTGGAAGCCCTGAAGCTCGGGAGCGAGGCCACACAGTCACCAGGGGATTTGCTCCCCAGAGGCAGGCCTGCAGGGGTTCTGCAGATGCCAGGCAGAGGCCTGTGTGGTCGCAGGGGGAGATCCTGGCTGGGGACAGACCTGCCGAGGTCTGGTGGTCGCTGAGAGAGTCTCTAGCAGATGGTGGATCTGCGAAGGCCCGGCAAGCACGGGTGTAGTAGGGTCAGGCAGTTGCCAGAAGTGTTTCTGGCCGTGGGCTGCCCAGCAGAGGCCTGGAGGTTGCAGGCAGAGTTCCTGGCAGAAGGCAGGCCTACGAGAGCTCTGCAGCAGAGGCACAGAACTGCCCAGTTGCCAGGGGATTTACTTGCCAGAGGTGGAACTGCTGGACCCTTGCGGATGACAGGCAAAGGCCCATGTAGTAGTCAGGGGAGTTCTTGGCTGGGGACAGATCTACAAAGGTCTGGCGGTCGCCAGCAGAGTCACTCACAGACCACTGACCTGTGGTAGCCCCTCAAGCCTGGGTGTAGGACCAGACAGCCCCCGGGAGCGTTTCCAGCCAAGGGCCGCCCAGCAGAGGCCTGGCGGTTGCAAGCAGAGTTCCTGGCAGAAGGCAGGCCCATGAAAGCTGTGCAAGCACAGTCACAGAGCTGCCCTGTTGCCAGGGGATTCACTTGCCAGGGGAGGAACTGCTGGAGCCCCGCGGGTGTCAGGCAGAGTTTCATGTAGCTGCCGGGGTAATTCCTGGCTGGGGACTGATCTGGAGAGGCCTGGCGGTCACCGGCAGAGTCTCGAGCCGACCGCTGATCTATGGAAGCCCCTCAAGCCTGGGTGTTGGTCCAGGGAGTTGCCGGGAGTGTTCCTGGCTGTGGGCCGCCCAGCAGAGGCCTGGTGGTTGCAAGCAGAGTTCCTGGCAGAAGGCAGGCCCACGAAAGCTGCGCAAGCACAGGCGCAGAGCCGCCTGGTCACCAGGGGATTCACTCGCCAGGGGCGAAACTACTGGAGCCCCACTTGTGTCAGGCAGAGGGCCGCACAGTTGTGGGAGCCTGATCTGCAGAGGCCTGGCAGTTGCCGTCAGAGTTTCCAGCTGACCGCTGACCTGTGGGAGCCCAGCTAGCGCTGGGCGAGGGATCAGTCACTCGCCTGCAGCTTCCCTGGCTGGAGGGGAGGGAGCCTTGCCACAGCCCCGCCTGTAGTCTATTCCCGGTGGAGCGCTTGTTCGGGCTGGTAAGGGTGGAAAAGCTACTTAGGGACCTCCTCCCTCAGTCTCAGTGTGGGGGGGGGATGTTATGCTTCTAGTTCCTCAGGTATGGGGGGAAGGGTATGCAGGAAGTTTAGAATGGTGCAGAAAACTTTAGATCAGGTTTTCTACCTAGCAACGGAGTTTTCAGAGTCACACCGGGGTGCTCAGGGGAAGCACTCCTCACTTCCCACAGCACTCTTCCGTGGGGTGAGACAAGAGGTCCACAGTTCACCACCTGTCTGCAGAAAACTCGTAGGAGCAAAAGAAGAGAATAAAAAAAGAAAGGAAACAGAAAGGCAAGAAACTCAGAGGTTTCTTGGGGGAGGGGATGGGCACTCTTCCTTTCAGATGAATTTTGTACCTGAAGCGTGCTTTCTTGGGGTCGCAGCCAGTCTCAGCAGAGGTTATCCATAGAAATCACTTCTCTCTTTTGTCTGGGTTCCCAGTATTCAGCTTAATTGTGCAGTTTCAAGAGGTTATCTTCCCTTTTGGATGGGAGCCTTTTTCGGAAGCTGCTTCTAGTCAGCCATCTTGCTTTGCCCCCCGAAAATATTCTTCTTAGTAAAGAATCTCAGAAATTGAAAAAAAAAATCCAATGTACCCAGTACTACTGTGAACTCAATTTATAATCACTCACACTTGCATATGAAAAATGAAACACAACAATAGCCTAGGATGAAGGAGGGAAGGGGAGGAAGAGGGAAAGGGAGGGATGTGGGTGATAGAGGGAAGGTTAGTAGGGGGGCCACACCTATGGATCATATTGCAAGTACAAGTTGGATCTATCAGATGTATAACACAAATGTCTTAATGCTATAATTGGGTAAATGAGGTGAAGGCTATGTTGATTAGTAGATGTCAGAACTCCAATTTGTACAAATAATCAACACATTGAATCCCATAATGGCATAAATGTATTCATGATCTATGTACAAATGACTCAATTAAAAAAATTAAAGAATGAAAAAACAAAGAAGGACTGTCACAGCTCATTATATTTTGCATATTCCCTTACATTCATTTTGGTAGCTAATCCTATTAAATTTAACTGGTAAGACTATAGTAGAGGCCTTATTAGTTCAAGTATATATCCAACAATGAACTCTTTTCTAAACCATACCGTGAGTACAACAAATATGTCAATCTGTTTATTATATATCTGCCTGAGCAAGAAGATTTTGCACCCTGTTTGTAATTGATATAAATCCACTAATCCTTAAAATCAGTAGATTGGTAGCTCCTAGGCACTCCGGTATTTCTGCACATAGGTTAAATATGTTAGTTGCAGAATAACATGAGGAAGTATAAATCATGTCCAAAAATAGCTGACAACAATAGACTTTACCATTTCTAAACTTACATAATTAGAATACTGTTTCTTTGATGTACTCTTCTGTGTGACTTCTTATAAAATGAAGATTCAAAACACTATGACTGAGTAGCAATTAGATTGAAATATAAGAATTCATACTGATAAAAAATATTTAGCGATCAAATATTGAAGAGATTCCAATTAAAACCAGGATGACTAAAGAATTCTTATTTTTTCACTACTCTAACCATATTCTAGAAGCTATAGCCATTAGGTGAAAAGGTGTTTCTTCTTAATGAAATGAGAATATATATTTTTAAAGAGCATAAAAATATAGCTTTGGTTATAGATATAATTTTTTACTTAGCACAGAAAATAAATTGAAAAATTATAAAAATAAAAAAAATTCAATAAGATAGCTTGTTAACTAACAAATGTAGAAAAATTAAATTCCTTTATGGATACTAACAATAGTCAATTTGAAAATCTAATAAATTAAAAATACCTTTGCCTATAAGAAATTTTATATAACTGCTAGGAAAAAAGAAAGACTTGAAAGATTCATATGAAGAAATTGCCAAAAGTTTGCTAAGGAATATAAAAAACATTTTAAATAAAAGGTCCTTGTGAAGAGAGTATAACCATGGTTACCAGAGTCTGGAGATGGGGTAAATGAGGAAATGTTAATCAAACAACACAAACTTTCAGTTATAAGGTGAACAAGTTCTGGGGACCTAATGGACAACATGCAAAGTGATGTCTATGTTAATTAATTTGATTGGGATAATCAGTACATAACATAGAGAATACCAAAAATGTATGCATATTTTAAGAAAGGAAAAAACTATATTAAAATTATAATACTCAAGTCATGTTTCACTTCTGCAATTATACGAGCTACAAGATATAATATAAAGATAACTAATGTTATCAGTATATAATGAGTATTACAATTTTAATACAAGTTTTTCTTTTCTTAAAATTCACATATATATGTATATATATTGGCACTTTCACCATATACACATATCAAATCATTGTGTTATATACATTGAATATATACAATCATTTACAATTAAGTATTCTAAAATTAAGAAAGAAAAAAGGAAGTGAGCAAAAAACATGAACACACATTGCACAAAAGGGGATATGCAGACAGCAAATAAGAATATAAATCTCCAACTGTATTAACCATTAGAGGAATGCAAATTATGACAGCAAAATGACACTATGTACCTGTCAAATGGCTAAGATAAATAATAGCGACAACACCAAATGCTGGTGAGGATGCAGAGAAACATAGTATCACGACCAGAGAAACTAGTATCACAACTAGAGAAACTAGTATCATGACTCTAAAAATCACTTTGGGCATTTCTTATGAAACTCGTATCATGACTAGAGAAACTAGTATCACTACTCTGAAAAGCAGTTTGGTAATTTCTTATGAAACTAAACATGCAAGTGCCATACGAACAAACAATTGAACTCTTGGAAATTTACCCATAGAAATGAAAACTTATGTTTATCCAGAAAACTGTCTGCAATATGTGCAACAACTTGGATGAAATTCTGAAAACTGTGCTAAGGGAAAAAATGAAAACACCAAAAACTTTAATACTGTATTATTCAATTTATACAACATTCTTGAAATGATAAAATTATAGAAGTAGAGAGGTAACTGGTTACCTCAGATTAAGGAGAGATAGGGTGAGACCCAAATGAATGTGGCTTTAAAAGGGCAACACAAATGTCTATAGTCATAAAAATCCGTATCTGACTTTATCAATGCCAATATCCTGGTTGTCATATTTTACTATAGTTTTACAAGATTTTATCATTAGAGGAAATTAGGTGAAGAGTACATAGTATTTCTCTTTATTATTTCTTATAACTGAATGTGAATTTGCAATTATCTCAACATAAAACTTTAATTAAAAAATTTAGTGAAAAAATAGAGAATATATTCTAATATTATAGAAATAAATTAATAATATATTATTAAATAAAAATAGCAGGTGGTAAAATAATATGTATGAAATAATCTCATTTTGAAGTATATATATATATATATATATATATATATATATATACACACACATAAAAGTCTATAAGCAAATGTTAACAGTGGGTAGGATCATGGATTTTTTTAGTTATTTTATTTTTACCTGGTGATATTTTGTAATTTCATGTAATCACAGTAAAATGAAGTCACTTTAAAAAATAACTATTTGTGGTATATGTATACCATGGAATACTGTGTAGCATTAAAAAAATGGAGACTTTACCTATTTTGTGTTTACATGGATGGAGCTGGAAAATATTCTTCTTAGTAAAGTATCTCAGGAATGGAAAAAATATATATCCAATGTACTCAGTACTACTGTGAAACCAATTTATAATCACTCACACTTGCATACGAAAAATGAAACACAACTATAGCCTAGGATGAAGGAGGGAAGGGGAAGGAGAGGGAAAGGAAGGGGGGTGGGTTGATAGAGGGAGAGTTAATGGGGGCCCACACCTATGGAGCATATTGCAAGTACAAGTTGGATCTATCAGGTGTAGAACACAAATGTCTTAATGCTGTAATTGGGTAAATGAGGTGAAAGCTATGCTGATTTGTAGCATGTAAGCACTCTAATTTGTACAAATAATCAACACATTGAAACACATTATGGCATAAATGTATGTATGATCTATGTACAAATGACTTAATAAAAAAACAATTTAATTTTATTTACACTGAAGTGTTATTGACTTCTCAGATCTACTTTCTTTCAAACTGTTGGACTCTCAGTCACCATAAGAATAAGTGTACTATTTATGACATAAATCTTAAGTTTGTTTAGAGATAAAAAGCCCACTTTCTGAAAATTGACATTGGACAATTAAGCCTATCATGCACAAAATAAAAGCAAGACCAATGTATATTTTTAAAAATTATAATTTTCTGCTATTTAAGCAACATCTTATATATAGAAATTGCATAATACCTTAAAAAAGGAAAATGGACTTTAAAAGTGTTATTTTTTTTGGGAAAAAATGTTTTAAATGACTTTTTTTGGGGGGAGAACACAGTCTCACTATGTTGCACTCTGTAGAGTGCTGTGATGTCATAGCTCACAGCAACCTCAAATTCCTAGGCTTAAGCAATTCCCTGGTCTCAGCCTCCCAAGTAGCTGAGACTATAGATCCCCACCATAACACTTAGCTATTTTTAGAAATGGAGTCTCGCTCTTTTTCAGGCTAGTCTTGAACTCTTGAGCTCAAGCAGTCTGCCCATCTCAGTTTCCCAAGTGGCTAGATTACAGGCATGAGCCACTGAGCCCAGCCTAAATGACATATTTAAAATTAATAAGGTCAAGCATATTTATTTATGTAAAGTACATTTTTAATTATAAATTAATGAGTATTACATGAAAGCTAAGATAATGTCTAATGGAAAGTATTTTCAACTGTATGTACAGCTAACATAAAGTATCTATGCTTAGAACTACATTATTGAATATTTGAATTTAAATAAAATAATCTTTACTTGATTACCTTTTATTCTTTTCAATTTGCATTTACAGATTTAAAACTTCTAGGTGATCAGTAATTATAGATAATCTTTTCGATATTTTATATGAAGCTGTACATAAAACATAAGATTATATTTTAAAGGAATTGGTTATAGAAACGTTAACTGCAATGAAAATTTAAATAATTAATATCACAAAAGTAAGATACAGCATTAATTTTCTAAAGAAAATAAATTACACAAATTGAAGTTAATGACTATTTTTTCTTGATGTACTAAAATAAGTTTCTAATAAAAATGCAAATCACACTTGAAGAAAGTGTGATTAATCAATTAAAATTATTGGACAAAGTTTTTTTTTTACCTCAATTTGTGTAAAGCAATCATCAAAAGCAGCATTCTAATGAATATTTCATGCTGAAAGAGATAAAAATATAGATGCTCTGGATATATGTAAGGAAAAGGGGATAAAAGGAAGGAAATTATCTATAAATAAGAAGTCAAGAAGAGCTCATTTATTGCCTAATTTTCCTCAGAGCTGATTTACTGAATTTACAAATTTAGAGTTAATATCACACAGTTAGCAGGAAAACTATGCCCCCAAGAAGACATAAATAGGATTAACCTTCTTTCTTTAAAAAGACCTTCCGACTCTCTTGTGAATACCTGCAATTTGCAAGAAGACTATCTGCGGCACTCTTCAAAATCTGAAAGAAGAAAACTGTTATGCAACATGGAGAACTTATTTATACAGAATTCTATCAGCAATTCCTACTTAGAACAGGAAAGAAGAGAAGGAGTGACAGTTATAAACCAAAAATTAGTAAAATGAGGAGGGCCTTTTATCTCAGGAACAAAAAGACAGATTCTTTCTTACAGCTATTGTTTGCTCATGACTGCAGCTTGTTCAATTGTTTAGTCAAATTATATTCAACTCTAAACAGCCTGGAGATTGAATAGTTATCAAATTCAAGAATGTGCTTCATTTAGAAATCAAAGTGCCCATTAGAACCATTTTAGGAGAGAGCGTATACCACTAATATCTTGGTGCAAAAGAGAAAGTTCAACATTATCTAACAAGAGTATTCTATAACCAATACTAAACTGATAAAAACAATAATCTCGGAAATTTATAATCCATTCTTATTTTCAAACTTCTTTTACAGACTTCATTTGATAAATAGTGAGAATTTTTTTTATATACTTATAGTTTTATTACAAAGGATACAACTAAGGGACATCCAAGTGAAAAATGCATATGACAAGGTCCAGGAGGGAGAGACACCAAGCTTCCATTCCCTCTTCTCATAGAGGCTGGGTACATCACATTCCCTACACCAACCAGGAAGCTCCACCGGGAATGAGACATTAAAAAGAAAAAAAAATGTTCAGGCTCTATGTTGTGAGATGTGACAAAAGTAATTCATTTGAGTACCTAAACACCAGATAAACATTCACTACTCATCCTTTTAAGAGCATTTCTTAGGCAGCACCTGTGGCTCAAATGAGTAGGGCACCAGCCCCATATACCAGAAGTGGTGGGTTCAAACCCAGCCCCAGCCAAAAAAAATAAAAATAAAAAGAGCATTTCCTCCTATCCTGATTCAACTAGTTTCTATAAAGGAAAATGTTCAACTAACCAGTAACCACATGTTTGCCCCCCAACACACAATTTGGCCTGCAATTTTGCTATACGGATGGGAAATAAATTGTTAGGCACAAATTCATGGAGCCAAAGGCAATCTGTGAACTGAAAAAATGAATTTGAGGTTGAACCCTAGAAGCACTCCCTAGATCGGAAATGATGAAACTAAACAAGCTGAGCTCTTGTTTCATAACTATTATCTATTTTACTTCTAAGGAGGGATCTAGCTTAATCCCATGAGACAATTACCAATGTTTCTGTTCTCTGTATTCCAGTAATAAACTTCATTTTTATTAGTTTGTTTTAGTGAAAGTCAAAGCCTTAACCAGCCAATCTAGACTCTAATTGGCCAGTGGTAAAGGGCTCTAGGCAGAACAATGAAGCAACTATTTATTAGGAGATAATAAGTATCAAGAAAAGCATTTCTGATAATCTGAAAGCAAAGACAAAAGGAAAATCACCCAAAGAAGTGTAAAATAAAAAGGCTGTGGAAATAGCATTCCTCCCCCAAAATCAAGATTCAGTTTTTTATTTAAATTTGTTCCCATTATTGTCTGTACAAACTACGAAATCAGCACAGTTAAGAGATGGGAAAGTGTGTGTATGTGTGTGTGTCTTTGACAGGGTCTCACTCTGTTGCCCCGAGGGTCATGGTGTCATCATAACTCAAAGCAGCCTCAAACTCTTACTTCTGCAGGTGCCTGCCACAACAATCAGCTAGTTTTGTTTGTTTGTTTGTTTTTCTTTCTATTTTTAGTAGAGGCAGGCTGTTTGAGGCTGATCTTGAACTCCTGAGCTCAAGCAATCTACCCACCTCAGCCTCCCAAACTGTTGAAATTACAGGCAAGAGCCACTACGCCTGGCTGAGAGAAGGGAAAGTTCTTAATGCTCAAAATCAGTAGTCATGTTCTGGAACAGTGTCTAAAATTTAGGCTGGTAACTTCCAAATATAAATAACACTGAGAGAGCAGAAACCAGAGTGTGTATACACATAAAGCTAAATTTATTGAGAATAGAATTTGTTCCAGGCACTATTACATTTAAGATTCATAAAAATCCCATAAAATAGTGCAATTATTGGCTGCACTATATAGACAGGAATCTGAAGAAGGAATCCAAGAAGTCAGATAACTTGTCAAAGATCAAAATTAGTAAATGGTGCAACAAAACTTCCTCCCAGATTTCTCTACTTCCATTAAGCTATAAACTGCTACGGCATAGGACCTCTCGGGAAGTAGTTTCTTCTGCTACCCTCTCTCTACCCTCTCTAGAAGAAGGGATGCTGGAAAGAAAAAAAAAATCATTGGAAACATACTTAATATACTTCAAAATTTTTGCTCAAGACTATTTCTGTTTGTGGGTTTTTTTTTTTGAAAGCCAGAGTGTCTCAGCAAGAGAGTGAAAGGCTAGACCCTAAAATCAAATATTCAAACCAATTTCCTTTGGCTGGAGGATTAGTGGTCCCTGCTGAGATAAAGAAAATATATCAAAGACAACTTCTGAGCACAACCCTGAGGGATTTCCCCTGTTACCAGGAAATAACTATGAGGTTGTTTTTACAGCTATTTATAGTTCACAAACAGCATTTTCACATGCATTAGCTCACTTTGATTCCCAGTGCAGAGTGGATAGCTTTATCTCTTTTGCCTTATTAATTACAAATGATAAAACTGAGGCTCATAAAATTTAAGTGACTTGCTCTGTCCCACGTCATAACAAAAATGATGAAGTCACAATTAGCCTAAATGATGGGACTTCACTTTTTTTTTTTTTTTTGCAGTTTTGTCTGGGGCCAGGATTGAACCCACCATCCCTGGTATATGGGACCGGTGCCCTATTCCTTGAGCCACAGTCGCCACCCCTGGGACTCCAATTTTGAGTCAAATAAATATTTTCCCTTTATCCTCAGAACTCTAGTGCTTGAGGTGGTTTTACAAATAGCACTTCAGTAATCCCTAAACCTCATTTTTATACCACTTAACACACACGTGCACACACACACTTATACACACAGAGAGAAAACACATACAGATACACCTGGAAGATGCTGTCAATGTGGTAAACTTAGCTCCAAATCTAAAGGTGGACTTTTGCAACTAGATACTCACCCACAGGCAAAAATTCCCTGCCCTGAGAGTATAATACCCAACAAAACCCCAGATTATCTCAAATTTACCCAAATATCTCTCCCCTCCAAAAAATATTTATAAGATGCCATGCAGTATTTGGGGTGAGAGAAAGAACTGGATGGGAGAATAGGATGGAGAAATAGGAAATGAAATAATTTTATCTACATAATACTTTACAAATTATAAAGCCCTTTATGGCCTTTGTTTTATTTGATTTTTAAGTTCTATGATATAGACAGATCATCTTTTTAAACAGTAACACTAAGACTCAGAAAAATGAAATAACTTATCCAAGAATGGGGAAAAAATTATCTTTAAAGAGCTTCAAAGCACTCGAGAGAGCCTCTCTGGACCCCACTTTCCCATTTGTAATATGAGAGGATTGGAATAGATTTATTTATTTAGCAACCTAAACAAGGCTACACTACAGCAAATTTGCATTATAAGTTTCCTCATGTTTAGAATGAGACGAATACATGAACACTCCATGATTCTCTCCGGTTCCAGCAATTTATGGGAGTAGAATCTGTAGGACTCTAGAACTCATTCATAGTTACAGGGAAAGCTGAAACTCCACCCAGGCTCTGTGTCTCCCAAATCTGGCTTGGGAGTGGGAGTGCTAGGTTGACTCTCAATCTCAGCATCCCCTCTGTAGGGGTTAAAATCGTCATTATCCCTATTCATTCATTGCATGATCCAAAGTAATTGTTTCCTATCCAATTCTCCCCATCCATAATGGAAGACCTCTCTTATAAGAGTCAGGCCATTTCTCTTTAATGGATCTGAATTTGAAAGCATCTAAGAGAGGACTCGCTTCACAAATTACAGTTAAAATCATTTAAGGCTTATGCCAGCAAGTTTCAAGCAGCAGGATTTGAGAAGTTACAGACTTTTGGACCCTCCTAAAATAACTCATACTAGACCAGACTCTAGGTATGGTACCACTTGTAGTGAGAATATTGAAGTGATTTCTCAGCAAATTTTCTTTCATTTGCCTATAAAAACCTAAACTTTACATATTTTAAGTGATTTTAGACAATCCCTCTAATTAAGCAAAGGCCTAGCTTTCACCAAAGGTCTTTGCCTAATTCTTCCATTACTGGTCCTCTGCTGGAGCAAAGGCTGATGTGGAATAAAGTCCAGATGACCCTAGTTCATAGGTTTGGAGACTATTAGCAGGTTACCTAATCACACACAACAGACTCCCTCTCACTTCAGCTGCCAAAATGTCCTACCCACCTAGCCCACTTTGCCATCATAGCCATCTCCAGCAGGACTCTTGGGAAAATACTAACTAGAGGGGAGTAATGCTGGAGTTTATCATATTCACTACACTTTCTATTTGTACATTTTTTCTTTAATTACACCTTTATGCCTATTTTCTCTTTTGGTTCTGTCAGGGGATAATAGCAGGAAATATACAAACCCATGTATAGGAATTCCTCGTTCATACTAACCAGATGTTCCCCCCTCCAAAAAATTGGCAAAACCCACACATGGACTCACACACACTCAGTGTGTTTCAACCATCACATAGATCTACATTGAGATAGAAATAAATGTGCATGGGATGAAAATAAATTTTCTTACTCTTAATTGGAAATCCAGAAACTGAGATTCTTTTCCCAACTTTGGGACTTAATTATATGACCTGGTACTAGTAATACCCTCTACTCCAAACAAGATACTAATTTTAACATATGTTTTAAATCTCTACTATGTGATATAATAGCTACATCTAAATGTGGTTATGACATTGAATATCTAAAAGTGGTTACTGTGATTGACTGAGAGGATGTTTTCCTCACTTAAGTTTAAATAACCACATATGGCTACTAGCAACCTCATTGCCAGTGGTGACAGCACAGAATAATGTGGGGAATTATATTACCCACTAAATTACTTAGATGACCCATATCGTCTCTCCTATGTAGCCTATACTATTCTGTTTGACAGGATTCATTCAAACTCATCCAGCATTCCCACTTAGATTGTCCATACCTCACTATGAATGATAACCCAGGGTTATTTTATGAGGTAGGCCCTGGAATAGGAAGAGGGAAAGTGGAAAGTGGTGTGAGCCATATTTCCAAAGCCAATCTGATTTTTTTTGGCATTACCTCCAGATTTCCATAAGCTGGAACTAAAAGGTGAATCACAATTATCACTGCTTCTATGAATGGGTGTGTGAGCGTATAAAACTGGGGTGTGAGGACAGTAAAACTCTATCCACTCTTGCAAAGTACAATTACTATTGACTATGGAAAAATTTCAGTCCTGGAGAAAAAAAAATTGACTCACCTTGATTTTGTGGTAAAATTAATGCATCTTGAGAGAGCCTCTTTCATTCTGGTCTCAGTTTCCTCATCTGTAATATGGGAGTGTTGGACTAGATTTATTTTTTCAACAGACCAAACAAGGCAATGAGCCAACAGCTGTGAACAGAAAGATGAATTAGACATGTCATTCCTTCAGGAATTCAGTTTAATATAAAATATAACTAAGATTATTTTTCACAGTCTTTTTCAGCTCTGAGTTCATGTAAGCTAGGAATTCTGTGACTCTTGTGTGAGTGCCGTATGAATGAAAATTCCTTAATCTTCTACCCAAGTTCTTCTTCTTTATGACAGATTATTTGGTCTTCTCCACCCCAATAAAAAGTAAGAACTGAAAGATTTTGGGGAAAGAGTGGAGAGATGGAACTCTGTAGGGAAAGGAATTTCACCCTTTCCTAAAATGATAGAAAATATGATGGTTTATCTGTAGTGGAAAAGGATGTAGTGAAAAAAAAGATTAAAAAGTGAGGAAAGGAGATGAGGAATCTGCTGTCAATTATAGCAAATGTGAAACAAACTGATGCAGCTTTAAAAGGCAAAGACCCATTTGTGGATGGGTATAGCACCACCCTTCCTATCACTCAGGAACAGAGAAACAGCTAATGAAGGAAACAAGTAGGGGAGCATATAGAAGAACCATAGGGTGTACCTTCTCTGCCACAGCTAGAGTGATGACATCTTGACGCTCAAGGTTCTAGGCACTTTCTCTTTTCTTCATTACCTATGAATGAACTATCCTTCCACAATAACTCAAAATGCTTATCACATTTCAGACTGGAGGGAAAGTGATTATTCACCCTCTGTGTCCCTTATAAAATTTCCCATAGATCCCTGAGGATCAAAATTCAGTTGACAAAATACTAGGTAGAATATCAGTTTAGTTAGTAAAACTCCCCAGAAGAGAGATTGAAAATTCTAGTCTTGAATATGAATGTTATCTTTCCCTTTAATATGGTTGGATGGCCTTTTCTACAAACTATCACCAACACCATCACCATCATCACTAAGGATTCTGTTAAAGGAGAAAAAGATTGCAGGAGTCTTAAAGCCTTGAGCCCAGGTTGGCTGTGAGGTAGTCTCGTACATAAAGTTTGCAAAGTTTGAGTAAATGACTTTGTTTCTGCAGCAGATTAGGAGGCCAGGAGGCTATCTATGGGCCCACATTTTATGAGTACATCAAACTAGTTATTAATTATGATGCCATTTTTACAGAGTATTAAAATAACTACATTTATGCCCTTCTCCATGTCGAACCTTAATATAACAGCATAATGATGCAATCAACTCATTTTAGTCTTATCCATTTGGTTTGCAACAAGGTGCCACCACAGGCTCCAAATAGCACATACAAAACTGTTGTGTCCCTGTTCTCCAGAAGCCAGCCTAAGCTCCATACAGCTCCAATACTTCAGAGCCTAGACAAAAAGCCAAGAGCATTTACCTTGTCCCCAAATTCCTAAAACAGGACAACAGACAGCCAGCTGTATCATTCAAGACCATTTTCAATGGCACAGAAAAAGAAGCCATTTTTTTTTTTTCCAATGGAGGCAATATATTGTTGTGGGGAATTTGGAAAACAAAACTAAAACTAAGCCACTCACTCTCCAGCAATTAAGGTACCAGAAAAGAAAAGGCTTTTCAGAATGTGGATAAAGCCACAAGTATTGAATAGGAAACAGAAAGATAGAAAGAAACAGAGATAAAATATATCTTGCTTAAGATCAAGTTTCACATAATGCCAGTTACATGAGTATATACTGGTAAGTTTATCTTTTCCTGCCTGCAAATAATCCAAGCACCTCTCAGTCATAAAATTCAGAGAGGACTAAGCCAAACAGGATATACTTCCTTCTTGCATCCCATCTCAGAATAGTTGAATTATTTCCTGAAAATTCTATTGCTGGAATTAGGGGTAAAACCTCATTTATACAAACAACGGCAAATCTCCATTTTCTATTCTTCCTCTCTCTCTGTCCCTTCCCCTCCCCCACTTTGCACCAGAGAAGCCAAACTCTGGGTGTGCTTTAAACAATTTGAATACAAGTCTGAAAGAGGAAGAAGAATCTGTATATATTAGCTAGCAAATGTGCCCTGCTCTCTTCCCTCTTGAAAATAGCAGCAAGTCATCTTTTTAAAGATCCTTGCCTAGAGAGCAGGCACTCTGTGAATAGAGTGCTCTTTTAGGACCCTTCAGGGTATCCAGATTCAGGGGCGCAGCTCATCAATAGGCTTAACTCTGCACTGACTTATTGAAGACTTGAAGATTGCTTCTGAAAGTGAACACAAAAGGACCCTACACTGTGAACCTTGGAGCTAGCAGGTAAGGAGTTTCAGTATTTCAGTGTTAGGACCAGAACAGTTTGTAGTATAATACTGCTGATGTTAGATGTTAGCAAGTTCCTGGTAGTTTGAGGATAACTAATCTGCTTTCCCTGCTTTATTTTAGGCTGCTAGTATAAATTATTTCTGCTTTATTTCTTGCCCAGAGATGTGATAATCTAACTCAGTCTGTTAACAAATATTATTCAGTGCTTCTTCTATGGCTCAATGTGACAGAATACAAAGGGGACACTCCTCAAGCCTACAGCACCTTTGCAATTAAGGCAGAAATGTAAGACATATTTTAAAATCCTATTTTAAGAGGTCAGTGGAGCTTCTGTAATGTAGTGGCAGTTTCCTCAAATATAGAATATATATGTGGTGTGTGTCTATATAAATATATATATATATATATTTAGATAAGGCAAGTGGTACCGTCTCCCTTTTACAAATGAGGAAATAGACTCAGAGAGATTTAAAACAATGTTTTTGAAACACACCACATGACTAGAAATTGATGAGTTTTGACAAGAAACTGCAAAAAGAAAGCTCTCTCAACTACATACAAATATAAGAAAACTGTGTGATCTATTTAGTAACTTTAACATGTTTAGCACAGCACAGGTTTACAGAGCCAGTAATTCATGCATTTTAATTAAAATCTTTGGCCAGAAGCATTTTTCTACTTAGCAGCAAAGAAACTGTTTTCAAGAGTAAACAAATGGGTTAGGAGGCTCCACCTACAGAATTCAGTGGTTCTAAAACCTAGAGAGTGGCCACACACCCTATATTTACCAGGTAATTATTTATAAAGAAAATGTAACTAAACCTGGACTTGTTTGTGCATTATTTTAAAAATTAAAATATTTTATTTGTAAAATACTTTATAAAATGCAATGCACTACATTGTATTTTAAATGTATTAGTGAAATTTGTTTCTAGACAATTTTGAGTTTATAGTATCTATTGCAACAAGAATTAATCATTCAAAAGTATATGTTTTTGTTATTTTACTATTAATTGCCCAATTAAAACTAGAAGCCACCTGAAAGCATTATATTTACACTTATCTCTATAACAAAAAATGCTGCTCCCCAACTCTCCTAATTATTGACTATACTTACCCATTAGCTCATCCAAATAATAAAAGTCAATCTGGGAGTCAGTGAGCACAAAAAGAATGGTAGATTAAGTAAATTTTGCAATTTGCTGGGTGTGGTGGCTCATGCCTGTAATCTCAGCACTTAGAAGACCGAGGAGGGTGGATTACCTAAACTCACAGGTTCAAGACCAGTCTGAGCTAGAGCAAGCCCTTGTCTCTAAAAATAGTCAGGCATTGTAGGTGGTGCCTATAGTCCCAGCTACTTGGGAGGCTGAGGCAAGAGAATCACTTGAGCCCAAGAGTTTGAGGTTGCTATGAGCTAAGATGCCATGGCACTCTTCTGAGGGTGACAAAGTGAAACAGTCTCAAAAAAAAAAAAAAAAGAAAAGAAAAAGAAAAAAGAAAACTTTGCGTAGACTGAATCTAGCATTTCAGTACCTCCCAACCGCAAATCATCAATTCTCATTTTTCACTACCTTTTCCTTCCTACACGTAAACATTGTATGCATTTAGGAACTAGAAATCTAAGGTAAAAGAAAGATTCTTCCATAATACAGAAAAATAAATTTGCCTTTTCAGTGCCACTAGATGATAATAAGGTATACTAAAGGGAAGGCACTGATTCTTAAGATATATGCCCAACCTTGTAGATTTAATACCATGAAGAGTAACTATCATAATCTCCAAAATAACATAATTCTGTACAGATGGCTACTTTGATTCATTTTTTATTTCTCATTTTCCTATTAAAATATCTTGAATTTGTTTTAATCAAATTTAAAGAAGTGTTGATTAAACTCAATAGAGTATGCTGCACAAAGTAACATAAAACATAGTCCCTGATCTTGGGAAACTTACAATGTTTGTGGATATACAAGACATACAGATTGTAAAATTATGAGACAGTAAATTAATGCCATTTTTTAATAGCAGAAGAGTTCGGAGAAGAAAGATAACAATGGGTTAAGCCCCATGTAGAAGGTTTCTCAGAGGAGACAAAATGAGATAGGGCTAAAATAATATCTATAATTTGGGACTGTGCAGAGAAAACTAACTGTGCACATAGTAAGTGGACAATATATGTTGCTTAAATTCAATTCTAGTCCCATAAATGATGTTAGAAATTTATTGTGTCAGGAGTGAGGTTAGCACTTGTAGGGTACATCAAGGAGCCTGATCTGGTTACAGTAAAGGAATTGGGCAAAACAGTAACATAAAACTAATTTGAATAGGGATTTAAGGCCAGATTATTAGATATTGAGTTGCACATCTACTGGGAAACTAACAGTAACGTTAAATAGGTGAGAACATAACAGAAACCGTTTTCAATACATCAATGTTAGAATTGCTTTGGCTTGACTACACTTAGGGAAAACTGGAGATAGAGCGATCACCTAAATGGTGGAAGTTTGTGAAGCTGTAGGCTAGATTGATGATAGTGGAACTGGAATGAAGGGGAACTAAAGAAATATTTGAAAATAAGAAAAAACAGATGAAACTTAATGATTAGATACAAACAGCATAGGAGAGGAATACATCATAGGTTTTTCTGAAATTCTAGACCTGTAGAATCTAAGAAATATCGTTACTTCTATTTATGGATGTAGGTAACTTGGGGATGGAAATGGGAAGTACAGGACATGACGAAATCTGGTTTTGATTTGTTGAGTTGGAGATAATCACAAGAATTCCAAGGAAATATCTGGTAGATGGTTGGGAAAAAATGACCATTAATAGGAGTGATGGGGAAGAGATGGAGGCCAAAGTTAAATCTGGAGAGTGTGATAGCCATGGCCATAAAAATGGCTTAGCTTACAGAAAGGAAATTGAAAAGATGACTAAGGCCTGAAATTTTTGCAGAACCTATAGTTGTGAGAAAGAGAAATAAAGTTACAGAAATATAATTATTTTCCTCTAAAGATAACCAAAAGTCTTTTTTTTTTTTTTTTGAGACAGAGCCGCAAGCTGTCACCCTGGATAAAGTGCCGTGGCATCACAGCTCACAGCAACCTCCAATTCCTGGGCTCAAGTGAGTCTCTTGCCTCTGCCTCCCAAGTAGTTGGGACTACAGGTGCCCGCCACAACACCCGGCCATTTTTTGGTTGCAGCCGACATTGTTGTTTGGCTGGATTCGAACCCGCAGCTTAGGTGTACATGGCTGGAGCCTTAGCCCATTGAGCCACAGGCACTGAGCCGATAACCAAAAGTCTTAAGGGAATGTACCTAGTTATTTATTTTTCAAACTTCTCCTGCCCAACAAAAAGTAACATATTCGGTCTCACATTATAACAAAGATATCTGTGTCAGAATGTTTATTGCAGCCCAATTCATAATTGCTAAGTCATGGAGAAAGCCCAAGTGCCCACTGACCCACGAATGGATTAATAAATTGTAGTATATGTACACCATGGAATATTATGCAGCCTTAAAGAAAGATGGAGACTTTACCTCTTTCATGTTTACATGGATGGAGCTGGAAAATATTCTTCTTAGCAAAGTATCCCAAGAATGGAAGAAAAAGTATCCAATGTACTCAGCCCTA